>JARYHS010008075.1:143923998-144191846 GCA_031002005.1 Vandiemenella viatica
TTTTGTGTGGCAGGTCCCTGCTGTGCTGGCGTGGTGGGCCTCACGATGCCTCGCTCCTGCCTGTATAACCCGCTGTGTTTTTGTGGCAGGTCCCTGCTGTGCTGGCGTGGTGGGCCTCACGATGCCTCGCTCCTGCCTGTATAACCCGTGTGTTTTTGTGGCAGGTCCCTGCTGTGCTGGCGTGGTGGGCCTCACGATGCCTCGCTCCTGCCTGTATAACCCGCTGTGTTTTGTGTGGCAGGTCCCTGCTGTGCTGGCGTGGTGGGCCTCACGATGCCTCGCTACTGCTTGTTCGGAGACACCTGTCAACACCGCTTCCCGCATGGAGTCCACAGGGTCAGTGGCGTGTATATACTTTAGCCCTGTGTCATACCTACTTCACTTCGAATAGGAATTAGGTGCGCATACGATCTGAAATCAAACACTGTATCCTGTCGTCTTTCACACTAATACTCACCATATTGGTTAAATGATTCTTATTTGCTCCACGTAAAATGAATATGTCGGCACCTACTGTCGCGGCGGGGCTGGGGTTATCATGTTGGCCGTGGATGCTAAGGTCTTTGGTTCGAGTTCTGGTCAGTTGTTGGTCGTTTTTACTGATATGATGTGTCCATTTCTTGATTACTGAACTTAACAACGCTGCTTAATGCGTAATATGTACCGCTGAGGAATAACTTACACTGCCAGAAGTAGCCGAAAACCATTTCTATAGAAATCAGCGACGACTGGTTCTAATCAGACAGTTATTCTTAATTTCTGTATGTAATAAACTCATTTATGTATTAGCTGGTGACACTGTATCCGTGACATAATTATCTACAGCGGCAATCTTAGAGGAAATCTGCATCAGCTTTGATAATAACGCTACTTTCATTTCTGTCGGTAACTGATGAGTAGTAAAATCAACTCCCTTCATCAATATCTGTTTTGACGGTACGTTCCGTCATATAACCATAAAATTTGATATCGACGCCTAAATTGCTAAAGCAATATTTGAGAAACAAAACAACCGCACTACAGTTTGCAAGTTTGTGGGAACGTGCCAATGTCAAAGGGTGCAATATCAGCATGTGAGTGAGTTCGAACGTGGCACGATGATTGGTCTCCGGCAAATAACAGTGATACGAGCTAGGAACAGTACACAGTAGAGGGTCGCATACAGGGGCGAGCGAGTGCTGGACCACACAACGTGACCAGGGCGCGGGATGACCGCCATCACATCCGCTTGGCTACAACCGACAGAACAGCATCGTCCACAGTATTAGTTCGATGTTGGAGCACTGCAACGAGTGAGGACATGTCTGCGTCGACAGTTCGACGTCCTCTGCTGATCTATTACCTTCTGCTTCCCTTGACCAGAAACCGCAAACACCTCGTACAATAAAGAGCAGGGTCACCTCGTGCTGAGTGGCAAAATCAGAGAAGAACTACGGGCACCACAGCTTCCCTGGTCTCCTCTTTCACCCGAGATGTCTGGGATATTGTCGGTGGGTACTAGTTCGTTCTGGCCCTCTTGCCTCTCCATATTTCGTAGACACACCTATAAACTGCTTGGCAGTGTGTTACCTAGCAGCATATCCAGGCTCTCTTTGATTAAAAACCTCGAAGTCTAATGAGTGTGATTGCAGCACGAGGCTGCCTTCACACCGTACTGAAGTCTCACGGACAAAGTACATGTACAGTAATGTAATTATAATCATTTGTGTTTTATAGTGTCTTAATCGGTGGAACATGTGCTATATATGAAATATAATATAGTAGCATCCCGTTCCTTTTCACTTAGGCAGTGGGTTGCACAGCCTAAAATCAGCCACTCACTATGAGTCAGACGTTGTTTGTAGCCACTCTTCTCGGACAGAAGCTTTTGAGATGTGGAAGTGAAGGAGAATGTAGCAGATAAGCTGGATAAATAAAGTGAGTAATGTTAAAATACTGGAAAGGATTGGTGAGAGGAGGAGGAAACTGGTGGAAGTCATAGAAGAAAGAAAGAAGAACTGGATGAGACACTCGCTAAAATATGTTTAAAAAACAGTTTGTAGGACTAGATTGTGGGAGCAGAGTGAGAGGAAGGTACAAGATGGCATTAATAGGAGGGCAGAAGACAGGGAAGTATGGAGAGCTATTAAGTGAAAACCTACTTCAGGGCAAAACACTGATGATGAATATGCTTCGTTTAACCAGCCAGGGAAGCGGAGAGTCATCCGCAGTCACAAAATCTGCCTAGTAGTGCCTTTTCAGCCGATGTTAAAAACTAATGATGCGGACAAACGTGTTAAAAATATTTGCATAGAATTATCTTTAAAAGAGAAGGAAATCCAAGAAAGGGAATAAGCAGGGCTGCTCCTCTGCTTTTCCTACCCAGCCAGAATTTCTTTGATATTCTAGTTGTGAAAAGGTTTAATGAATCTGCTAGTAGATTTACAACAGTATAGCTTGAAAAGTATCATAATTGAGTGCTATAATAGGTACTAAGTGAACGAGTGTTGTGTTAACACCCAATAGTGGGCACCTAGTAAATATGTAGTATAATTTTGGTCTCATTTCTGAATTTACTGTCTTTCATTAAAGAGAAGCAACCACATCTTTGGTGTGGGCTGATTGTGATTAATCCCCATAAGAGTTTACTAGTTGCGTGCTATTGCAGTATCCAACTAATCTCGTTTACGTCAATATGCGTATTATCTAAAACACATTTTACTATTCGGAAAAATGTTAATTCGTTTGCTCGTCTCATTACACGAAGACAAACACAGTAACGATTACAAGTTCACTGCAACTGACGCAGTTGAAAGACATAATATATTTCTGTATTGTTGCTGGTTGTCTATGGATGAAGTTCACATTTGCTCCACTAGGAACACTCGTTGCAGTGTTAGCTTTTCTATTAATTTTTCATTTCAGGTTCGGCGTGGCGGATCCACCTGTCGCAGGCGACCAAAGAGCAGCTGGACAAGGTGGGCGGTTACCAGCTGGAGTACCGCGGGGAGACAGACGTGAAGGGCAAGGGCAAGATGCACACGTACTGGCTGCTCGGCAAGGCGGGCTTCAACAAGGAGCTGCCAGTACCGCCGCCCATAGGGTCAGCACACTGGCAAATATAATTCACTTCTCTTCTCGTTCCTACTCTGCAGTTAAGTGATATCCACCAAATCAAGACTGAAAGGAATGCGAACAAAATCCATAAAGGAATCTTCTAAACAAAACCTGTCACACACCCTTGTCAGCTGTCATATTCGTATATCATATACTATAGTTTGTACGTAGCTGTTCCCGCATTATTAACCCAGAGCAGGATACAAAACTTCTCCAGCCTAGATTCTTATATATTTCGGAGTTTCCTCGAGATATCCAAGAATTTTGATTGATGTTCTCCTTATGTTTAACTATTGTATTTCAAAAAATTTAAGAAATGACCAATCAAAATTTCTAAAGGCTGTGTGAAAATTAACAGTACCAATACGAAGGGCAAAAAATCAGCTTCAATATTAGCAGAATTCAAATAGTAAAATAGAAAATACCTTATCACGAAAATCCACGCTTTTGTTCGGTCATGCTACTGCTTGGCATTCTCTTTGAGATTAGTAAGGAGTCTGGGGTCACGTTTATGTCGCGATACATGAGGCCACTAAAATGCGATACACTTATTGTATCAATGCGCATGTGATTGAAGCTGGTCAAGTTGACACCGCGATGCAGTGACTGTGTTAATACACGTGCTTTAGACCAATTGCAGCTCGTACTGGAGGTGTACAATGAAATTAATTGTGATAATCTATCGTATGCTAATTATAATCTTGATATGGAAAATGTTGCCGCTACTCGAAATGTAGTTGCGATGCATTTAATGCGTTAAGATGTCTCCGTATCTTTTGATTTTGTAGCGGCAATATTTAGAGACAGAAATTAAGTTTAAATACAGCCTGGACCAGAAGGTTCTTGCTGTAGCATAAGGCAGGAGGAATCTAGTTATTATTTACTATATAATTTCCTAAACTCACTCATTCAATCACCTCGATAGCTATTTGCTGGAGAACGGTATCACGTGTCAACTTTCGCTCGCTAAACAGCGACCAGAAATACCATTAGTAGAAATTCGTGGTTATGTTTACTATTTAATAGCTAAGCAACTGCTACCAAATTATATAAGAACGAAGTCTTTCTCGGCGTTGAGAATGTATAAACTGCTCTCGGGTGACTAGCCGAGTCAAGAGTGCGTTGTCACACGATATTTCGGTGACTAGATTCATTGCCGCCAACTTCTGGTGGAGATGGCGGCAATGAATCTAGTCGCCGAAATATCGTGTGACAACGCACTCTTGACTCGGCTAGTCACCCGAGAGCAGTTTATGCTGCCAAATTAATTGCCAAAATACATTCGTTAAGTTTGTTTTTCGTAGCGTCTTTAAAAAAAATATTGATAAATTTTGCAGCTGAAAAAACGTGGATCTGCTTTTCAGTAACATGTTGCTAATGAAAGCAACTTAAAAAAAACTTTAAAAAAATTAAATTACTCATGGTCTCTGCTGTAACCACGAATACCAATTGCCATTCAGGCTTAGGATAAATTTGAATTTAATTAAAATTTTCACTAATGTTGTTGCATGACCAAAGTTTATGCATTATGGTTTATTTGATTTTTAGGTATTTTAATTACTGCTTTCGTTAGTGGTCTATGTTCTTCTTCGCTGTACATGAGTTATTATGTTATTTTAAGTGGACATCAGACCAAATACGTATGTTACCGAATTGACTATTCTGGCAAGTCATTTCTTAAGGGTTGCTCAACTGTTTAGTAATATGAAATGTGTATTAAGTTCTCTGGCCGTTACAGATTCTATGATCATTGATTACATTATTAGTGTTTTCCCAGTCTCAATATACATATATATATATATATATTTTTTAAAAAAACGTAATGTTTCGAAGCGAACAGGAATTTTATAAATTTTTCAATGTGAAATTGAAGGGTCAAATAGAATAGAATATTGTATTTAAGCAAGTTCGAGTCTATGACCTTTTAAACAATTATACGACTGCGCTATCGTCCCTGTTCGTTTTTAGTACCTACCTCTATTAATGCTTCCGAGTTCTTGAAGCTCAAGAGATTTAATTTACCCCAAAACACAGGTCAAGTTAAATTTGGTTAAATCACGCCAAGCTACCACAATCTTTCGTTCTAAAAACTGGAACTATTCTAGACCCGTGACGATACGCAAAAAACGGTCACGGGCTTACACTAGGTAGTACTAATAAGTGCCGTGTTAGTGCCGACGCGTATCGCGATATAAACTATGCCCATTGAAGCTTTGATTTTTTTTTATTGTTGTTAAGTTAGGTCGACATGCAGTCTGGACCGGATTGACAACTGAAACTTCTTGTTACAACATAATGCATGAGGGATTTAGTTAAAAACTCTAATTTAAGCTTATAAGTCGGCGATAACAACAGGGACACGGCCAGCCTACGAACAATAGTGACACGACACTCGCATATTCTTGATTGATGAATTATTGCAAGCACTTGTGTGATACACTGCAAAACTGTTTATCGGTTGTTTTCACATGCATTATCCATGTATTTTTTTAATAATGATATTTTTGTTGTAAAATTTGGTTTTGAGAGCGGAGTTGTCAATGTCTGGAGGTTGTATATCGGTGCTACATTGATGTGACCTTTGTATGTCGTTGACATTCTTGGAAAAATATCATGTTCATTTTTTTATCCTACTGTGGGAGTTGAGTTGATGATGCTGATTGGTCCGAGAAAAGTGATAGTCGATATGTGATATGTATGAGAAGATATATTTGGTGATGTTCTCATTTATTGTCGATGCTTTTAGAGAATTTGATGTTGTTAGTGTTTTCCTGTTCTGGAAGTTGAGTTTTTCATGCCCGGCGGTCCGACCTAGGTGACAGTTGGTATATTTGATTTATGCTAAAGTGTAGTTTGTTAACGTTTCATTGTTTGACGGTATTTATTGGAGATTTTATGATGTGGTTGTTGTCCTGGTGTGGAAGTAAAATTAATGTCAGACAGGTCAGCGTTGAAAGTCTCGTGTATTCTCAGTTGTGTACCTCAGTTAGTAGGTTTTCTGTTGGAAAAAAATAATTCCCTTTAGATGTTTTCGTTTATATTTGTGGGCTTCTAATTCCTATGAGAGTTGTCCATGCATTTGAGGTCTGAGAAGACAACAAATAAGTTAAAAGAAACTGAAAAACTTTCCGTGGCATCAAATCTGAGACTTAAGAACGTGAAGATGGCAGAAAAGGGTATCCGAAGTGCAGTTTCTGAACATCCTAACACGGATATCGCAGACGGCACTTCAAGTTGCGATGAAACTTTGATTGATTAATTACTGCAAGCACTTTTGAGATACACTGCAGAGTTGTTTATCGGTTGTTTTCACATGCGTTGGCTATGTATTATGTTAATAATGATATTTTTTTGTGAAATTTCGTTTTGAGAGCGGAGTTGTCAATGTCTGGAAGTTCTAAAAAAAGACAGAATGTATATCGGTGTTACATTGAAGAACTCTTTGTTGATTTTCACAGCCATTATTGATGTATATTGAAATATATTTTAATAATCTCTCTTTGTGGTGGCTATACTTTAAAAATTGTTAGACGCACTGTATTGCGTCTGAAATAGAAACTACTTGATCTTACTGTACCAACATATTAACATTACGCCCTACACATGACATGACTCAGAGGTTTCAAGAACGCAAAGTGGGTTCACAAACAAAAGCGATGACTTTATTTAACCAATTAAATGACACAAAATCTGACAGGTAAGCAGTCGTGCAGATGGTTAGATCTCTAGCTCATCAGGGTAGCTACTCAGGGGTTTTTTCCGGGACCTTGATATGTTGCAATCTGTCGCACTCTTAGAAGCACATTACCGTGTCCGCGCACTGCGGTCGACGGGAAGCGAACCACAGACCCACAGAGGATGGTGGTAGTCTCCCGGTCCGTCTTCTCACATCGCCACACCCTGTCGACAAGTGCCTCTTCTCCCCTCCAGCCTCGGGGCAGCATTCCATGGAACACCATAAAAGAATATGCGAGTGTCGTGTCACTATTGTTCGTAGGCTGGCCGTGTCCTTGTTGTTATCGACTACAGCGCTGCGGTGGCTTGACCAACGGGCTAGCGGCTGCAGCTCGCCGAAAAACAGCCCTCCATCTATCGTTGCACACTCTCTCGCCTTGGGGACGCGACTCATTATAAGCGCCCTGTTCATGACGTCATGTTGTGACGTTATGTATAGCGATATAAAGTTCTCTCAGAACCTGTTGGTTCTCATTTGATTGACTCTCATTCAACCGATGCCGATAGAGGCACTCTAGAAGTTGAAGCTGAGATGTTAGAACTTTTTCGAAAAAGCATAATAAACCATTTTGATATTTCACCTATCTACCACGCAATGAAACGATAGCACGTCACCAAATTTTCGTGTCACTGAAGTGCATAAACTTTGATTAGGATTTTATCTTTGTTGTTTAAAATATTATCTTTTTAACATTTGATATGTTTTATTTGTGTGCTCTCTAGAATTTGTACCGCGTTGTTAACAACGAGCAGCGAAACAAAACTAAATGCCAGGTTATGAGTTTCCTCGGTCCTGGTTGTTTTCTTATATCGATGGTTCCATCAGTTATCTTGAAAGCTTAGATTTGCGTATTCCTTGTAACATCGTTCAAAACACCTCCCACGATAACGATTTTAATCTAGTACCTATAAAAAATAGCTTTCCCCCTATTTTTTCTTCTGGAATTAAATTTTCACTCACATTTTTCCCCTGCCTCTCACTACCGCTAACTCTTAGCACTCACACTTTTTATCATCATCTTCGCCAATCTCAGCTTAAAATCTAGTCGTGTTCTGGGTTGTACTGGGACATTTTCTCCGTCTCACATTTCTCAGGCGTGAAGAAACAATTACAAAGTCGTGAAGTAGGGCCCCTCAATCTGTCGGCGGACCGTATACATTTTTCTCCAAAGTGTATTCTATTGTTTCAGGAAAAACTTTTTGACCACCACAGGCGGACAATGAAATTCGTGGAGCAGATGTTAAGTCAAATAGTACAAACTTTCAAACAGTGAAACTCCCATCCCAAAATTAAAAGTCTATTATAACTAAAAACGAAAAATAACTTCGCAAACGAAAACAAAAAATTCACAAATTCAATCAGTCCGCAACCGTGTAAATTATTTGCTTAGTCGATCATTAGCCTACGCTGTGTTTCTGCGTGTTAGTGGTGATTTGTGTGTTGCTATTGCTTTTGGCGAGCCTCAAGATAATTTTTCGCATGATTTTTCCGTGATGCAATAGCATCATTAAAACAGAGAAAGATTATTTTTAATAATAATAAAAAAAAACTACTGAGCCACTTTCATGTTGAGTTTTAGTTCATTATACCACATTATATCGGTCTCTTGCTATATTTATTTGAAAGAGCTTCTAATTAGCTACAAGAAATACCTTCATTTGTTTGCGCATATTTGCGACACCCATACAACTTTTCTTTATTTCTTTATTTTCACTGCACAAATTTCGCGTACAGAATTTTTCTACGTATGGTTTGCTAACGCAAAACAATCAATCTCTAACTTTCAATTTAAATATAAATGAGTCTCAAATTGAAGCTGTTACATTTATAAGCTCAGCAGAATAAAAGTCAGGCGTTTTCTCTATAGCCAGCGCCACAAATAAGGCGTCTATTTTAGATATTTTTCCGCAGTAGGCTTTTACTAATTGTTCTCGATTTTGTATTCAAAATTAAATTTCATTGATAACAAGAAATGACCAGCAATAAACAATAAAAATAGTTGAAAACTTGGATAATAGGAAACGCTCCTTTCGCAGCCACAGCGTTTACAGACGTGTGACGTCACTCAAGCGACCACTAATCCTAGAGCGTTTTCTGTCACGTGACCAGAGGTAAGAAAAGTATAATTTTTATTTCGCTTTTTTATTAAAAATAATCCACTTTTCTTTTCAAAATTGAAAAAATTAGCTACCTGAAGCATTAATCTACGAGAATGAGTTCAATTTATGATATTTTTTTAATACTGTCAAATAGCCTATTCTTTGCTATCGATGATTCATGATACCTTATGAGAACTCTTGTATTTCATTCTCAACAATTAAAAATAGAGCTTCTGAATCTAGGTGCGCAGACAGCAAGGTGATCCCTGCAACAATGCCAATGAAAGTGCCACAGAAAAACCTTTAAAGGATTTAAAGAATGATGTGTCGGACGAAGTGACGTGAATGATTTATTGAGGCTTTAACTTATTTTACAAGAAAGCATAACATATATTTTACATGAATACTTGATGACAAAATTTTACCCAAGTTGTATTTTGCGATGGCTTCCAACAGATCAAAACAACATTCAGATAAAAATTTCTTAATAGTGTTTGAAGAGATTTAACAGAAATGTTACTGATTATTTTTTAAAATGTTAAAAATGCAGCTTTGCTTTACCCTTACGCACCAGAAAGAAACAATGAATACAATGCAACACCAAGAATAAATAAAAACAGCCAAGGACGTGTCGGGCATGCGTACCACACGTGCCCCTAGCTTTTATGTTTATGTTCTGTTCAAACATTCGTACGAACAAACCGCACTACTTTCAAATTACCAAATACAAGATGGAGGTGATTCCACTTGAATAATGTAGAATAATATTTGTTGAGAAACGTGTGGAAAATATCTGTAAAAATTTAAAGTAAGCACTCGTAGTTCCGTCATACATCAAACAAGATTAGTAAGCAATTGAAGAAGAAATATTACATAACAGAAATTTTTCAGTTTCATGAGTATCGTACCCACTCATTCATCATTTTACATCGCGTAATTTTCTTAAAATTATGATATTGTATTATAATATTACCACAATCAAGTGGCAATAACTAAATAAGGAGCTATACACTCTAACTTCCGTCAAAAAATTTCTTCACCGGTGAATAATGTGTACCAATAAACAATTTAAAACCATTTTTAAGAAGTAGTCAAATATCCAATTGTGTCATTACATCATCCTGTTTAAATCAAACAGCTGATTTAAAGAAATTATTTGATGGAATGACTTGCACTTCACGTGCATTCTGATGACTGATGTTGTGATGGTCCATTACAGTAAAATTTACAAGTGCAAATACGGCAGGACTTCTAAGAGCAATTACATGCACAATGTTTGCGAAGGAATTGCAGCTAAAACTCTATAATTTATGCAACTGTCGGTCCAGCGTTTCTCTGTGTGGGGAGGATGCCACGCTTTGTTAGTGGCGAGGGATATGTCTCAAAGCGAGATGGTGTGAGAGTCTGAAAACAGCGACCAACAGCCCGTAATATAGCAAAAAGGGTGGGTACTTCCTCACGGCAGTATTTCAATGTCAAAGTCTTATACTGGCTGTTAGGAAAGTGACTGGATGGCGCAATACCAAGAAACACACACAGAACAGAACAGTAATAATCCCTAAACTGTGACAGGGACGAAAGCGATGCAAGATGCTAATGTTTTGATGCTTTGTGTGTGAGCCCAGGACCCGTGACCGAGCGTGGTGAGTGGGTGAGAGTGACATTCGCGAGGTCGCGTGTTTGAACCTCGTTCGGCCATTCAGATTTGGGTTATACATGGTTTCCCCAAAACATTCAAGGCGAATGTCGGGATGGTTCCTTCAAAAGGTCATGGTCTAATTTCCTTGCCCCCAGAACTTTCCCACCTCTAATGACCTCGACGTCGACGAGGCGTATAGCCATAAGCAAAAAACAGTTAAGATTTCGTGGTCCGGGAAGTCGAGACCATTCAAAAAGTTTATTTGTCTCGAGTGCGTACGACGTGCAGAGCAGTGGCAAAGGCTGGAAGGCGAGAGCCGACTGGAGGCTAGACGACGAAGACTACAATTACTACGGAAAGCTGCGAGCCGGTAAACTGATCGTCCGATAAATAACACACCAACTGACAACTTTCTTTCTTTAATCCGTAAATGCCCAAAGAGAAGGCTCATACCTTATTGCTCGATGAAAAGTCAATAATATTTTCATAATTTTACTTCCTAGTTTGACGTAATTTGTTTTCATTTGGTTCATGTAATGATCATTTATTGATTTTCATTCCCTTTGCTCTCCGGGTAGACACGCATCCTATTTTTAGAACCTAAGATTTCAGCCATTTTGCTATGGTTTTCATCTAAGGAAAAATCACAGCAATATGGATGAAACTTTGGGTTTCAAAAACTCGACTCCACCCCTAGAACCAAGAGATTATAATAAACGAATGCGGAAATTTGTTTAATCATTGAATGATTTAATCATTCGAGTGAAATAATGTGTCTCGTGACATCCGAGAAAAAGTTTTACTCTGGAGTCAATACTGAGAATAATCTCCCTTTTGCATCCAGATAAATTTATGGAAATTCAGCTGGAGCTCTATAAACTATAAACTTCTCGAAAATATTATGTTTCTAGTTTCTGCTGGATAGAGTATAACGTGGAGAGGAATTAATTTTGTTAGCTATTTTTTATCTGAACGCTTAAAACGGTTTGTTGCAAGAAAAGCAATAAAAATAAAAACCTTCCAGATGTTGATTGCTGTCATAAACGTGTCCACTTGCTCTAAGTTCGGTCTCTCCGTTTATACTAGCTCCTTTACACCCTGTGTGCTGTTTCCTCTCTCCTTAATGAGTTGCAGCAGAGCTTATATTCGTTCGAGTTTGTTCAATACCAGAGAAACAGAGTAGGAGCAAACCTTCACAACCTTGCCAACGTCCCTGAAGAGATTATTAGGAGATCTATAAAAATATGAACAACTAGCTGACCCGCAATGCTTCACTATTGCTGGACTTGAGTAGGCACATATATTAAATGAAAAAATATTTACACATAAATTTTAAACTGCTGTTTCATTCATTTTCAGTTGGAAAGGGTGAGAGGGGAACCGCTTTGGAAAACATATGCAGGCAGTATTTTTCTGTTTGTTTCAAAGTATAAGTGTGCAAATTCCCATTGAAATCTGATGAAATATGTGATTTTGTCTAAATTATGGGGAGGAGGGGTGGGTTTTTTAATTATTTTTTTTTGACAGGAACCTTCTCCGTCATCCCGTCGAGAACTCACCAAAGCTTCACCGTAAACGGAAGAACGGTTTGCGGGTTTGTTTAAATTATGAGGTGTTATGGGGAAGAGGGGGTAATTAAGGTGGTGGAAAGAGAGGAGAGGGATTGGGTTTTTTTGAAATTAATGTGTACAGTATTTCTCTCTTCTTTTTAAAGTATAAATGTACAAATTCCTATCTAAATCGGATAAAAAATGTGGTTTTGCCTAAATTATGCGGTGTTATGGGGAATAGGGGGTGACTTATTGGACTTTTTTTTTCAAAGGAACCTTCGCAGACGCACACTCGAAAACTCTCCAAAGTTTCATTGCAATCTGATAAATGGTGTAGGAATGCATAGAAGACGAACAAACCCACAAACAAACACTGATTTTTATATATAAGAAGACTAGCTGACCCGGCAATGCTTCACTATTGCTGGACTTGAGTAGGCACATAGATTAAATGAAAAAATATTTACATATAAATTTTAAACTGCTGTTTCATTCATTTCAGTTGGAAAGGGTGAGAGGGGATGCGCTTTGGAAAACATATGGAGGCAGTATTTTTCTGTTTGTTTCAAAGTATAAGTGTTCTTATCTAAATCTGATAAAAAAATGTGGTTTGCCTAAATTATGGGGTAAAAACGTAATGGGGTTGGAAAGGAGGAGAGGGGATGAATATTCGGAAACCATACGTAGGCAGTATTTTTCTGTTTGTTTCAAAGTATAAGCGTACAAATTCTTATCTAAATCGGATAAAAAATGTGCTTTGCCTAAATTATAGGGTAAAAACTTAATGGGGTTGAAAAGGGGGAGAGGAGATGAATATTCGGAAACCATACGTAGGCAGTATTTTTCTGTTTGTATTAAAGTATAAGTGTACAAATTCTTATCTAAATCTGATAAAAAATGTGGTTTTACTAAATTATGGGGTAAAAACGTAATGGGGTTGGAAAGGGGGAGAGGGGATGAATATTCGGAAACCAGACGAAGGCAGTATTTTTATGTTTGTTTTAAAGTATAAGTGTACAAATTCCTATCTAAATCGGATAAAAAATGTGGTTTTGCCTAAATTATGAGGTGTTATGGGGAATATGGGGTGTCTTTCTGGAATTTTTTTTCACAGGAACCTTCACAGACGCACACTCGAAAACTCTCCAAAGTTTAATTGCAATCTGATAAATGGTGTAGGAATGCATAGAAGACGAACAAACCCACAAACATTGATTTTTATATATAAGACTAGCTGACCCGGCAATGCTTCACTATTGCTGGACTTGAGTAGGCACATAGAATAAATGAAAAAATATTTACATATAAATTTTAAACTGCTGTTTCATTCATTTTCAGTTGGAAAGGGTGAGAGGGGATGCGCTTTGGAAAACATGTGCAGGCAGTATTTTTCTGTTTGTTTCAAAGTATAAGTGTGCAAATTTCCATTGAAATCTGATGAAATATGTGGTTTTGTCTAAATTATGGGGAGGAGGGGTTGGTTTTTTAATTTTTTTTGACAGGAACCTTCTCCGTTATCACGTCGACAACTCACCAAAGCTTCACCGTAATCGGACGAACGGTTTACGGGTTTGTTTAAATTATGATGTGTTATGGGGAAGAGGGGGTAATTAAGGTGGTGGAAAGAGAGGAGAGGGACTGAATTATTGTGAAATTAATGTGTACAGTATTTCTCTCTCTTTTTTAAAGTATAAGTGTACAAATTCTTATCCAAATCGGATAAAAAATGTGGTTTGCCTTAATTATGGGGTAAAAACGTAATGGGGTTGGAAATGGGGAGAGGGGATGAATATTCGGAAACCGTACGTAGGCAGTATTTTTCTGTTTGTTTTAAAGTATAAGTGTACAAATTCTTATTTAAATCGGATAAAAAATGTGGTTTGTCTAAATTATGGGGTAAAAACGTAATGGGGTTGGAAATGGGGAAAGGGGATGAAAATTCGGAAACCTTACGTAGGCAGTATTTTTCTGTTTGTTTTAAAGTATAAGTGTACAAATTGTTATCTAAATCGGATAAAAAATGTGGTTTGCCTAAATTATGGGGTAAAAACGTAATGGGGGTGGAAAGGGGGAGAGGGGATTAATATTAGGAAACCATACGTAGGCAGTATTTTTCTGTTTGTTTCAAAGTATAAGTATACAAATTTTTATCTAAATCGGATATAAAATGTGGTTTGCCTAAATTATGGGGTGAAAACGTAATGGGGTTGGAAAGGGGGAGAGGGGATGAATATTCGGAAACCAAACGCAGGCAGTATTTTTCTGTTTGTTTTAAAGTATAAGTGTACAAATTCTTATCTAAATCCGATAAAAAATGTGGTTTGCCTAAATTATGGGATGAACACGTAATGGGGTTGGAAAGGGGGACAGGGGATGAATATTCGGAAACCATACGTAGGCAGTATTTTTCTGTTAGTTTTAAAGTATAAGAGTACAAATTCTTATCTAAATCGGATAAGAAATGTGGTTTGCCTAAATTATGGGGTGAAAACGTAATGGGGGTGGAAAGGGGGAGAGGGGATGAATATTCGGAAACCAAAAGTGTACAAATTCTTATCTAAATCGGATAAAAAATGTGGTTTGCCTAAATTATGGGGTGAAAACGTAATGGGGTTGGAAAGGGGGAGAGGGGATGAATATTCGGGAACCATACGTAGGCAGTATTTTTCTGTTTGTTTTAAAGTATAAGTGTACAAATTCTTATCTAAATCGGATAAGAAATGTGGTTTGCCTAAATTATGGGGTGAAAACGTAATGGGGGTGGAAAGGGGGAGAGGGGATGAATATTCGGAAACCATACGTAGGCTGTATTTTTCTGTTTGTTTTAAAGTATAAGTGTACAAATTCTTATCTAAATCCGATAAAAAATGTGGTTTGCCTAAATTATGGGGTGAAAACGTAATGGGGTTGGAAAGGGGGAGAGGGGATGAATATTCGGGAACCATACGTAGGCAGTATTTTTCTGTTTGTTTTAAAGTAAAAGTGTACAAATTCTTATCTAAATCAGATAAAAAATGTGGTTTGCCTAAATTATGGGGTGAAAACGTAATGGGGTTGGAAAGGGGAAGAGGGGATGAATATTCGGGAACCATACGTAGGCAGTATTTTTCTGTTTGTTTTAAAGTATAAGTGTACAAATTCCTATCTAAATCGGATAAAAAATGTGGTTTTACCTAAACTATGGGGTGTTATGGGGAATAGGGGGCGACTTTTTGGAATTTTTTTTCGCAGGAACCTTCGCAGGCGCATACTCGAAAACTCTCCAAAGTTTCATTGCAATCTGATAAATGGTACAGGAACGCATAGAAGACGAACATACAAACAAACAAACATTGTTTTTTATATATAAGATAAGGTAGACAAGAACGACATCCTGATACAATAATATGAAATGGAACTCACGTCGTAAGCCATGAAAGGAGAAATACAGTGTCAGTGCCAATTAATCCCGGGAGGATGAAGCCATCAGTTATTACTGAATACTTTTTCAGTTCGTCTCGATTCCTACTGCAAGGGAACTTTCACATTCATTCACTATATGCTCTACTCTTCTAACACAAAGTCAGAACCACACTTATTTTTGTAAACTCAACACTTCGCATTTTTACATGTCTCCAACCAAATGTCAACCTCTACTTCACGTGGTGCAACTTGTTTGCACGGACGAAGCACTGGTGACAAAGATTCCCGGAATAAGGAGTCACCCACTCCTAGCCAACGGCCTCCGAAAGGAGGGCGGAAGAGCTGGGAATGGTCCAGGGCACCCTCTTGCCCTTGGGGTTGGAAACGGCCCCTAAGGGCGGATGAATCAGATATGATCGACGGCATGGGGATACAGAAGGCAACGGGAAACCAATGCATTAAAGACTCAAAGGGTATCCCGAGGACATGTAATCCTCTCAAATTATATATATCGTGATTGATTCTTCCTGGGTAAAATATTCCGGAATTAAAATAGTCCCCAAATCGGATCTTTGGTTTAGAACTACTCGGGGAGGAGTCATCAGGATTGGTAGAAACATTCTACGAGTCGTAGCAAGGAATGTTAGAAGTTTGAATAGGGCAGGTAGGTTACAAAACTTAAAAAGAGAGATAAAACAACTTAAGTTAGATGTTGTTGGGATTAATGAGATTAAATGGAAGGACTCACAGGATTTCTGGTCAGGGGAACGCAGGATAATTAGCACACAAGCTGTCAATGGAGTCACTGGTGTAGGATTTGTAATGAATAAGAGAATAGGAAAACGTGTGAGATATTATGAACAGTTCAGGATTATTTTGATGAGGTTAGAAACTAAGCCCGCCCCAACCACATTACTACAAGTGTATATGTCAATGTCACAGGTTGATGACGAAGAAATAGAGAAAATATATGTCGAAATTGAAGAAACTAATCCAATATGTGAAGGGGGAGGAAAATATAATAATCATTGGTGACTGAAATGTAATAGTGGGAGAAGGAAAATAGGGGAATACTGTAGGATCTTTTGAACTAGGAGAAAATGAGCCAAGAAGTAGGTTGTTAGAATTTTGTGAAAGATATAAGCTAGTCGTGGCAAACACACTGTTTAAGAACCAAGAAGGATATACATCTGGAAACGTCCAGGGGATGCAGGCAGATATCGGCTAGATTATAACATGGTCAAACAGAGATTCAGGAATCACATTCTAGACTGTAAAGCGTACCTAGGAGCAGACGTAGACCATAATTTGATAGTAATGAAGTGTAGACTGAATTTCAAGGGAATAAGGAAGCAGCATAAGCAGAACAGACGAAGAACTGAAACAATCTAGCACGAGAGAAAATTTTTCGGAAATGCTAGACTTAGATCTAAGAAGTCATTCGGAAAGTAGCCCTACCGAGGACGAATGGAATGCATTAAAGACCGAAATAATGAAAGCTGGTAAAGAAACATCAGGCTTTAGGGAACAAGCCACCCGAAAACATTGGATCACAGAGGAAATTTTGAAACTGATGGATCAGGAAGAGAGCAATACAGGCAATTTAGAAATAAAATAAACAGGGAATGTAAAAAAGCAAAAGAATAATGGTTACAAGAAAGGCGTGAAGAAGTTGAAAAGGAAATGGTCATAGGTAAAGTAGACGTTGCATACAGGAAGATCAAACAGAATTTATGAGAAATTAAGAAAAGAGGTGTAAACATTAAAGCTTCCGTTGGGAAACCTCCCTTAAGCTCAGATGATAGAGCTAACCGATGGAAGGAGTACATTTAAAAACTTTATGATGGGGATGACTTGAACAATAGCGTAATGGAGAAGGAAAGCGATGTCGATATTGATGATTTAGGAGATACTGTTTTGATGACAGAATGACTTGAAAGCAAATAAGGCAGTTGGAATTGATGAGATCCCTGCAGAACTTCTCAAATCCATAGGAGAAGAAGGAATCGACAGAGTATTCAAGTTGATATCAAAAAGTTATGAAACAGGAGAAATTCCAACTGATTTTAATAAAAATATCATCTTCACACTCCCGAAGAGAGCACAAGCCGACAAATGTGAGAATTATCGCACCAATAGTCTAACATCACATGCATCAAAATTACTGACCAGAATAATATACAGAATGGAAAGGCTAGTAGAAGAGATAGTAGGTGAAGATCAGTTTGGGTTTAGGAAAAATCGTGGTACGAGCCAAGCAATTCTGTCTTTAAGATTAATACTTGAAGCGCGAATCGAGAAAAACAAATATACTTTTTTGGCATTTGTTGATTTAGAAAAAGCATTTAATAATGTTAGGTGGGACAAGATGTTCAAAGTTTTAAAGAAAGCAGGTCTAAAATATCGAGATAGAAGAATACTACATAAACTATTTAAAAACCAAGTAGCTACAATAAAAGTAGAGAACCATGAGAAACAAGTATCAGTTAAAAAGGGTGTGAGACAAGGTGGTAGTCTATCCCTGTTAATATTCAACTTGTATGTAGAAGAAGTAATAAAGGAAATTTTTTTAAAAATCCATGTAGCATAAGTGTTCAGGGAGAAAAAAAATAAGTATGCTACGATTTGCTGATGACATTCTCTCATTAGCAGAAAGGGCTGAGGACATTGAGAAGTTACAAAGTATCATGAACAAAATACTGAAGGATGATTTTGGACTGAATATAAATCAAAGCAAGACAAAAGTTACGAAATGTAGCAGAAATGACACCAATCACAGTAGATTAAATATAAAAATAGGGTCAGATGCAGTAGGAGAAGTAAGTGAATTCTGCTACTGGGGAAGCAAAATTACAACCGATGGCCGAAGCAAGAATGATGTTAAAAGCAGAATAGCACTATCAAAAAGAGCCTTCATGAAAAAGAGTTTCAAATATTGATCTAGGAATTAGAAAGAACTTTTTAAAACTCTACGTGTGGAGCACAGCACTTTATGGTAGCGAAACATAGACTTTAGGAATACCACAAAGGAAGAAAATTGAAGCATTTGAAATGTGGTGCTACAGAAGAATGCTGAAAATAAAATGGACCGGCAAAGTACAAAATGAATGAGTTTTGGAAATGGTGGGTGAGGAAAGAAGTTTGTGGAAGAAGCTAACAAAAAGAAGAGACAGGTTGGCAGGTCATATTTTGAGACATGCTGGATTGGTTAATTTGTTAGTGGAGGGAACAGTCGAAGGTAAGAACTGTAGAGGAAGACAGAGATCAGAATATATGAAGCAGATAATTGAGGACGTGGGTTGTATCGGATATGTAGAGATGAAGAGGTTAGTACAAGATAGGAAGGGGTGGCGGATTGCATCAAACCAGTCGTCAGACTGGTTTGATGCAATAATAATTACTATCTGGTATTCTACGATAACTGTGGTGCCGCAATTTGATGATGTAGTCTTATGTAACTTGACGAGACAAATTGAAAGTAAAGAATATTTTTTTATTATTATTTCTCTCTTAGTTCTCGAGATTTTGTATCTCAAAAGTGAGGAGGTTAAGGTGAGATCCAACCTGGACCAGAAAAAATATCACCAAGGCTACTATATATCTACATGGTGTAAATGCACTACAGGTGTTTAATTTTCTTCCTAGCGGTTGTTGTTAGGTTGAAATACTGCCTGGACCACAATAATTGTCACCAAAAGGACAAAGAACTATAACTATAACTGATTTTAAACATGCTATATCTAGAAAACCAAACGAGATATCAAAAAAGTTTAGTCTTTATTTTCGATTTGTTTCGTCGAGTTCTACAAGAATTCAGATTGTGGCGCCACAGTAATGATAGAACTGCCTTGCTATCAGATCAGAGATTAGTCAAATAATGCTTCCCGAAGAGTCTGGAAAATGTAGACCCCCCTTTCGTTAACTTCACGGAAGGTTATGATAAGAGTTGTCTGTGTTTTTACTCATTAATGTCTTACGCACGTTTTCTTATTTCGGATAGGTTTCTCTTTGGGTTATTTATCTATCAGTGAGAATTTCTTTGCCATGAAAGCAGTCCTCTAAGGATATTTTCGTTATTTTGATTATTTTATAAACAGCACCTCTGTTCTTATAACATTGGCAACAGTCAAAAATAAATCTGTAGCTCTATTCTAATTCTAGTTACAGTTAAAGTAGCGCTTCTACACGAATATTTGTGTGGTATCTTTATCTAACAGTTTAACTACTTCCAAAGAGACCTCTCGTTCATATGAATAATTACCATTAAAATGATGAACGCTGTGAAAAGCGATGAGGACTAAAAATATAACTTTCGAGACATGAACTATTTATTCACTATTGGAAATTAATTGCGTGTTCTAACGACCTCTGCTTCATAATTAATTGGTTACAACGTATTCAATGCCTGAATCACTGCACAGATTCAAAGCAAGGATTTAATAACAAATAAAAAAGTTAATTCCTGAAGCATTTATAAACATGCAGCTTTCATCCACAGATTTCATTTGTTTGCACGCCAAAGAGTGTTATGACTTAAATAGCATCTGTGGTGAAGTTTAGAAATCCATTTCTGCTTAATGTATCAAGAAATTATATGTAAGATTTCAATTGAAATGCGAAGCTATTGTTGCAAAAAAACTCAATAAAACTGTTTATTAGGAACATGTCTTATGAACATATTGAATTTCTAATTGCATGCAATCAATATTTTTAAGACTGTAACTATAAACATTTGTGAAATTATGAGATCGTATATTTATAAAATCGTTTATCCAGATCATTCATTGAAAATGCTGATTAATAGTACTTTTATTTCAGTATTCGTTCTAAATAGTCACATAAATGATTTATAAAATATGACAATGTTTCATGAAATAAATGAAGATAATATTTGAGATTACTTGCGGTTCGATAATTTACTACTGTGTTATTGGAATGAATCAATTCTTGGTTCGATGAAATACAATCCGCAGCAGTGACTATTACTATTCGCAGTCGGTATTTGTAGACATTATTCTGACTGTGTGTAAAGCACATCAGATCATTGGCTGGAAACTGTGGAGTATACTATTGAATATTAGCACTGCTTGTTAAGTATTTTATTCCAGAGATGTCAGTTTCCTTCGATTATCTAGCAATCGATATTAGCGTCCTTGGAATATAGAACTTCCGTGAAGGAAGCAGCTGATTACCCGTCGTGCGCACACGCGACATTGCGAGACATGGGAATAGAATGTGCCAGCACGACTGCCGCTCGCTGGAGCGACGCCTGCGCTACTTGGGCTCCGCTCTCGTCTCACTCAGCGTCTACTTCGCTCAGGTGCAGCTACGCATTCGCCAGGTGGCGAGCCTGGAGCCGGGAGAGGCCAAGGAGAGGCTGCTGGTGGAGCTGGAACAGTTCGCCTTCAGAGGACTTCCTCAGTCTCGATGCGAGTCCATTCCCACCTCGCCCGCATCGTCAGTGGAGGAGCTGACCACGGTCTGTCTTCCAGACAGGAGCCGATGTGATGCGGACTGCAGCACCACCAGTGAGGGAAGCCCTCACATGTCGGCCGCTAGAGGACGATACGGTCAGCAGGTATCAAATCACATTGCCGAAGCTTCAAAAACGTATATACAGGATAGTGGTAGGCGCTCATTTAAGTCAAGAGACAGTTCGTCTGCTGGGAAGCTGAGCTCATTACAACGCTTCTTCGGGAGCCGTGTCACCCATTCAGTTTCTGCATGCAGTGCCAGTAAACCACCAGCCGTAACATCAGACGAAGCCAAAATTTCTTTAATTTGTTTCTCACTTACAAGTAGACACCGTCATTCTTCTAATTTCAAGATGAATAGTTTGAAAGATACGAAGGCAATTAGTCACTGGGGAGATTCTAGAGCTCAGCTCGAAATAGTGGTATTCGAAATACTGGAGGCCTTCCAGAAGTCAGAAGGTCTACCACTAAAGAGTTGGGTGACGTCCGTAGTCCGCAAGAGGCTGGCGCCGAGCCTGCGGGACTTGCTGCAGCACGGTCTGGTGGGGCAGGCGTCGTCCAGGGGAGGCGTGCTGTCCCTCGGCAAGCAGTCCACGGCTAACGTGCACGTGTGGGACTTGCTGATGGACTACTACCACATGAAGGCAGGAGACGAGGTTTGTTCGTCTCCCGTGAGAACGCTCTCTCGGAGCTACGGCGACGACGTGTTGAGTGACACGGCAGCCTCCGAGAGGACTCGCCTGCTGACGGTGATCGGCGACATCTGCCGGTCGCGAGCCGACCTGTGCGCCGACCGGCGCTTCAAGTGGCTGGTGAGCGCGGGGCTGAACGCGGGCCGCCTGCACGCGTGGCTGAGGCTCGTGGCGTGCTGCCGCAGGCTCGTCTGCAGCCGCTACCTGCCGCACGCCTACCTGCGGGCCACCGGGGGCTCCGACGTCGTCCGCTCGCTCGCCAGGCTCTCCGCGCTGCCCTTCAGACTGCCCTGCGACCCCAAGGGAAACCGCCTCAGGCGCATCTCCCACGCCTTCTAACCTAAATTATCTGCTTCTATACTCACATTAAATCCTTTTCTACAAAAAATTTCTGTGTTGCATTTCCTGCGGAATTGTAATTATTTTTGCAAATCGTCGAAGTTTATTGCGACTAACGTTATAGCAACTGCTCATTCGGCTTATTCTATTCCTACTTTTCGCTAGGCCAGTTCAAACAAAAAGCAACCCATTGTTCACCGCCTTCGTGAAGGTGAAACAAGTCCGTTACTGGAAACTCAATCAACACCACAAGGTAACACATTGCTGTGTACGGTCGTCTTAAACCCTTGTCATCCTAAATGTTACTGTAAATACCGCAAAATAAGCAGTAATGAAAAAGAGATGAATTCTGTCGTTAGTTATCACAAATCAGGTTTCCCTTTCGGCTATCTGAAAACAGCAACTGTCCCGGGAAGCCCATGAGATCTAGCAAATAGCCTAACGCCTACAATATTTAGAGATGTTGGTAACATGGCGTAACCTGAGCTGAAGGGATGAGAGTATTCACTATTTATTCTGTTAGAAGTTAGTATTACAAATCAGAATTGACTGTTACTATAGTACTGTTGTTAAATGCAGCATTAAGATTATTAATGATTGCGTATGTCTCACGTCTCTGTTGTCAAATACCCCAAGCTGATCAACTGATAGAATGGCGGTATGTTCGTCTGTAGAAAGGCGGTACTGTATATTAGGATGTAGAAAATTTTAACTCCGTTGTTTCAGTTACAACATTTCACTGTCACTTGCAAAAACTGCTGGTACTAAAGGTAGTATACTCAAGAATTTCGGGACATATGTGATAATTAGGTATATCAGTATTTCGTCACTACAGTTTTCAAAAGTAATGTGTACGTAATTGTTCATGAAAACTAAGAATATTTTCATCGTTATTTTAAAACAATAGTTGAATCTATGGATGCTATCATACAGTATCAATTGCTGAAATTTAAAGTAACATTAAAGAGGTTTCATGTTACGTACACACTTTCTATTCTTTGCACAACTGTCTGACTTGTGATATAGGATATGTAAAGGTGTTCGATAAAGGGCTACGATATCGGTAAATCGGTTTTATTGGTAACTCAACTCTGATAAATACACACGTAAAACTGTAGGAGCTTCTCTGTACCAGATAATTAAATATAGTTTATGAAGCTGGTATGTTAAAATGGTTGGAACATAAAATTGCGAATTGATAGAATTGTTTTTAAAGGAAAGTTCTTAAAAATTTGCAGCAAGTCATTTCCTTAATTTTCAATAACTATAGAATGGATTTTCTGATCTAAATGTGGATTATGCCGCATTAATGATACACATAATGGTGTCAAGTAAGTTGGTAAAAAACCAGATATTATTTATAAAATATTTGATAAGTATTACATGAAACTGTTGAGACTTTTGGTACTTAGAAAGAACGTGACACGTTCCGATGAACAACTATGCACGGTAAAGCTTTGCACAAGATCGTTGATGCGTCTGATAATATCGTATCAGAAATAATTATGAATATCTATTAACAGTGTTTATAATTTTTTTAAACAGAAATTTTTTAAATTTATTCTATTGCTATTATATACTACAATTCACGTCAACATTACGCACCAGATGGCAGATACAGTCAGCTGAGAACAACCACAAGATTCCTGATGAAGACAGCAGAGTCAGCTGTCGAAACGTCCATCCGGCTGGACACCCGAGAATATTTTGTTGCATCGATAGGCCGGGAAAGTCTCCACTCACACATGAATTGAGTTGTTTGCAAATGGCATAATATTATACACAGAAAAAGAACTAATTAAATTTTTATTTTAAAATTTTCCAGAAGATTAAGATTAATTGATATCTAGGGAAAGCAGGACGAACAACAACTGAACCGCGTGTAAAAAAGGACGGCAGTATCCTCCGGATGTGTAACGTCAGTGAAAACATCCGAAGGCGCTTTATCGCGTGACCATTGTGATTTCTTTGATCAGAGTTCGAACTACGAATATGTTGTTTTTTTTATTGCCTCCATTGAAATTTTTATGATATTTGTCGTCGGTAGTCAAACTCCGTGGTAGGAACACCAATTTTTCCCTGACTGAGGGGTGCTGAAACATGGTCCCCTTGACCATTATTTGGACAACTTTTAGCCTGCTTGCTACATGAAATACTTGACTATACACCTGTTTATCAGTACCCGACCCTGCACTTTCTATTCATATCATTTTTCAAAATTAAAATGAGGTACAAAACACGCAATAGCACGTGAATATTTATATCCTTGATTTAATTATCTCCGTATGTAATTTACAATAGTCTGACAAGAGAAAACAGTACAATATGTCTTCTGGAGTCAAAAGAGAAAAAAGGTACGTGCTACATGTAGGGAGGGGGAGGGGTAGAAGCAAAGGCTACGTCGGGCCTCGTAGGGGGAGGGGGGTGGTTTAGAGGAGGCCAAAATCGACCTACGTGGACGCTCCATAACTCTTTAAGTATTCCATAAGAAAGGAACGCATTCAGTGTTTCTGCAACACTCTTAGCAGAAATATAGGTAGCACTTAGTTTTTGAAATGCATATGTTGAAAAATACTGTTTATTTTTATCAATTCTAAAACTCTTAGTTTTTGGATTTTCGCCTGGCTACAGCATTTACATCGTATAATAATGTCCTCATAGCTTTGTATAACTGTTTGAATAACTTGCAGGATGAAATAAAGCGACGATCAGTTTGGATATATATGAGTACGGTAGTACTCTGTCATGCGTGTGGTGATTGAGTGGTAACGCTCTGGCCTCGCATTCTGAAGGTCGCGAGTTTGAATCCCTGTCCTGCCATCCACACTTCGGTTTTCCGAAATCACTCCAGATGGATGCCTGGATGGTTCTTTCAAAGCCCATGCCGAATTTCTTCCGATCACTTGTCCTCCGTCCTTTTCCACCTTAATGACCTAGACGTCGACAAGACGTGAAGCTAGAAGCGCAAAAAAAAAAAGTGCCGTGACAAAAAAATTTCGCTAGTTGAATTATCTCCATTGTACATATCATTACATTTAGTGATTTACATTACCTTCATTGGACTAACTAATATGTAAGTTACTTGTTAGTGGGAACAATGTTCTACTTAAATGCTTTCGTTGATATGACTGATTCTCTACTTAATATCCGAAGTAATTCTTCGTGAAAAAAATCTGCCTATTTGAAAAGTTTAGATTGTGGACCCTCCTTTCAACTTAATTTTCCCTTTCAGTTTCTTATTTTTATATACAGAGATAATGATATTGGTATTTATTTTTCCAGCTGAAATCTGACGGCACAAAAGGAAAACCTAAATATTTGAAAGCGATGGAGAGTATGGTATTGAAAGGAAAGATGCGCTATTTCGTGACGTTGTCTCTCAGACTGGGTTGTTTGAGTTCAGTAGCCAGTGAAGTTCACATTCCTCAGACTTCTCTAAATCCGAATAGGACCTTTCTCTTAACATTCATTCCAGAATGTGAAACTGTAAAACATTGTTTAATGTGTTAATAATGAATACTTTAATGATCTTACATTTGAGTGTATGTTAATTGCCACTTCGTTTGTTTGTTCTGCTGCCGTTGCTTGCGCAGGGAGAGCCACGGGTGAGTAGCTGAGCGTGTTTGCTGTTGATATCCCTGTCTCCTGTAGCTGCCTTAGTGTAGCCGCCTGTGTTTCGGTTCCAGACGCATGCCCAGTAGTGTTTGGCACAGTAGATTGAGTCAGTAGCGCACTCGGCCTGATCTGTTCCTGTTTTCGTTGCTTGGACTCTGTCCACTAGAACGGTGAGTAGTTTTAGCTGGTAGGTCATTTGATGTTGAAATTATCAGACACGTAATAATATAAAACTTAGTTTATAATTTATTTTATACCTATGAGCTGAGAAGGCTATATTGATTTATTTTCTGCACAGCTTTCAATTCGTAATCGCCTAAGGTTGGTAAAATTCCCATTGGATTTGGAATCAGTTGAACGTTTCTCATTTTCTCTTTCGAGTCATCTACTTGTGGTTATTGCCTAGTCTGCAAGAAATAATGAGATGCCACTGTCGATTTTTCATTAATTAATCTATTGGAAGTAATTTATTAATTTTAAGTGCCGTATCTATCTCCCGAAAAATAATTAATCGCATTTTCATCACCCTCTTTCACTCTGCTTTGTTTTAATCCTTTATTTGACTAGGTAGTCTCATGGAGCAGAACCTTACATAAACTCCATCAACATTCGTAGAACTAGAGAAATGGTCTGACTAGTGTTGTAAACTGAAAAAAAAAAATGTGTTTTTTTTCAGCTTTGTGAAAAAAGAAAACATGAAAAAAAACCCTAGCACCCGTGTTTTTTTTCTAAATTTTTTTTTCAGAAAACAATATATTTGATAAATTATAGTTTTATTTAAGGAACTTCCATTTTACAAGTGTGTTTTAAGTCTTACTGAATCATATAATGTCTCACATAATGATTCATAAGTGTATCTATATAGGTAACATAATTTTATTCATCCTCTGTCAGTACCACATTCACTAGTATCAGCATTACCAACACTAGTTCGGTCGGTGTCGGAATTTTCTGTCTCTTCTTCTGTCTCCTCTAGATCCATAACTTCAGAAATAGTTAAATTTTCTTTTACTGGTTGTTCTTGTATTGTACGCAAAAGATTTTGAGATTGCAATTTTCAAATTGTGAGCAAAGTACACACTGTGCATAAAGACTGCGCCGATAGTTCTGTATTAAGGTCTTTTAAGTTTGAATTAAAATCTATTATCATACAAAATAGGAGCTTTACTTCTTTTCAATCGTTTGTTTACACCAACGGTTGCAAGGAAATGATTCATAATTAGGGGCCGTTCACAAACTACGTGGCTCGGTCCAGAGGGAGGAGGGGTTAGCTGGAAGGCTACGCTGGGCTACGTGGGGAGAGGGGGGGGGGGGGATTCCGAGCCAGACCACGTAACTTTCCTTTCGTAAAATTTTTCACAGTTAAAATGAGGAACTGAACTCACAATAGCATGTGAGTATTTATTTCCCTCAGTTAATTATATCCGTATGTAATTTACAAGAGAAAACAGTACAAAATGTCTTCTGGAATCAAAACGGAAGAAAGCTACGTGCTTCGTGAGCGGGGGGGGGGGGGGGGGGTAAGCAAAAGCCACGTAGGGCTTCGTGGGGGTTCACAGGAGGCCAAAATGGAGCTATGTGGTTTATGCACGCTCCCTTACTGACAATTTAATGAGTCAGTACCACTATACTCTGGGAGTTAACAAGTATACGAATATAAGGAAAGCCCAATAAGGCAAAAAACCGTGGATAAATTTTAAATTCCTATTTTTTTAAAATATCTGTAGGTAATTTTGTAGGGCTGGCAGCACTATTTCAAATAGCAAGTATCAATCCAAACAATGGGGAATGGGAATTCCTTCTCGCGCAACCTAGTCTCTTCGGGAAATCCCCGTTCATAAAGAAAATTTCAGTCAATTTTGCCAATATTTTCGTAATTTTTTTTTCCTACTGAACCAGAAAAATATAGTAGATTTTAAACTATGATAAGTACTTAGAATAAACTCTAAAACAGTCATTTTAAACGATAACTGCCTTACAAATTTGAGATTTAGTAGTTGTGAAAAAAAAACGTGTTCCAGAAAAAAAAACATGTTTTTGTTCAAAGTTTTTTTTTTCATGTTTTTTTTTCAAGCCAGAAAAAAAAACGTTTTTTTTTTACAACACTAGGTCTGACTGAAAACTCACAAAGAACATGTTGCCAAATAAAGGGTTAAAACATCATTTATGTGCATAACAACGAGCATATAAAAGCGGCTCAAGTACTTTTATCTCTACGAGATATATCATTTTCAGTTTCCAAATGACATTGTACTGAATGTTTAGACGATGTCGTACTGACTAATGCCAGTGGAGGACTGATACGAACACAAAAGTGTAGGAGACCTAAGTAGGTTCGAGATGCGGTAGGACTCTAGCAAGGCGTAAAACAACAGATTAGGTGTAGAATTCTTAACATGTTGGAGACTACAATCAGAACCACATTTTCAATAAGAAACTGTGCTGCGCAAGGAGAAAGAAAATATGTAGTAGCAGATGTATTGTAAGATTTCGTTGTCCGCTGGAATTGAACTAATTGTAATTTTTTTAAAAAATGAAAAATCCGTCTTTTAGCAATTGGTTTTTTTTTATTATCTCTCAGACGCGTTTCGCCTCCTCTGAATGGGGCATCATCAGTGAGAATTTTTGGTTATGACAATTACGTGTTGATCAGGAACAGCTGTGCTTGCACGTTTTGTGTAGCCCAATTTGGTGTTGGTTTTCTCATCACTCCTATTCCACGATTTGTGATATTCAATATAAGAAAAAGTGCAAAAAGCAAGAAACACATTACAATAGTGACCTCAAAAGTGGAATAGGAGTGATGAGAAAACCAACACCAAATCGGGCTACACAAAACGTGCAAGGAGAGTTGTTCCTGATCAACACGTAATTGTCATAACCAAAAATTCTCACTGATGATGCCCCATTCAGAGGAGGCGAAACGCGACTGAGAGATAATAAAAAAAACCAGTTGCTAAAAGACGGATTTTTCATTTAAAATTTATTGCTAAACAACTGCGGAAAGATGGCCAATAAACCATGTATGAACTAATTGTGTGTCATCGAAGGTCCATCGTTTGTAGCCTCAGAGCATCTCCATGACTTTTATTTCCCGAGTGCAGTGCAGACTATTGTAGATTGCAGAGATCGTTTTTGTGGAGTACTGCAGTTGTGAAGCTGTCGTGTGCCGCAGGCTGGACGAGCGGCTGATCCGCGCGTGTCGCTACGGGGCTGCCGGAGGCGGCAGGGGCGACGGGGGGGCGGCTCCGGCGCCTCGGACAAGGAGCGGCCGCAGCAGGCGCGTTCCGAGGACGGCTACGGAGGCGGCGCCTCGTCGGGGCAGGCCAGCCCTCTGCCCGCCAAGAGCGTCTCCACGTGCGACCTCAAGGTGCGAGCCTCTGTCCACCACAACGCCGGCGCCTCGGCGCCCGCCGCCGACCACGTCGTCAAGTCCGCCTCCACCGAGCAGGTGAACACTGCAAATACTGCGATTTTTCTTAATCACCTACACAAATATCGGAATTTTTCTCCATATCCTCTAAAATATTTATTCACAATCAAGCTAGTAAAAATGCACTTACTTTCTTTCTCCCTATATTTACGTGCTAAGTAACAGTGTTCTTAACACCCATCCGCACTTTCTTGGATGTGGCTGGTTCAAATTCCAGTCACTAACAGACATGCAAAGCGACACCTTACCTTGCTGCAGTCCCACAGTGACACTACAATCACCAAATTAAAAATCGAACTAGCAGTTAAATTTGACTTCTTCTTTTATTAAACAGGCCTTCATTTTTATGGGTACATATCACACACACGCATCTCTCAATATTTACAAAAGAGCAGAGGATACGAGATTTACTGTATCCAGTAAGATGAGATGTTAACATTACCAAACGATACGGAAACAAATCTGTTTCTACTGAGCCTGCCAAGGCCGCGGGTAGCTTCCTGGAAACAGCGCGTGATTAGCCTGCCATACTGCAACATTTCACCGAACTGTAGGAGAATTAATGTTGCCAAAGACGCTTACTTAAAAATCCTACACTGTCAATAAACTTAACAACAATCTATAAATTACAAGTATAGTATCTATACGAAAATTAACTAGAGCTTTGAGGGAAATTATCAAAAGTGCACAGCTATAAACCAGACAAACTATCTCTAAGACTTGCACAACATTCAAAACTATTGCTTCTTTGATGATCCAACATTCTGACATAACGTTTTTGTAATTATAAAAATATGTATAACAAATGTTAGTAAAAATATAAGATATTCCTTGTCTGCAGTTCAGTATCTGGATAGTAAACTAAGAATGAAATAATTGTATACAATGCAGCCAATGCCTACCATTTTTTTCTCTGTCTTCAGTCTCTCGACTGGTTTGATGCAATCCTCCATCCCTTCCTACTTCGCACTAGCCACTTCATCTCAACACACCCCTACAACACATGTCCTCAATTATCTGCTTCATATATTCTAATCTCTGTTATCTTTTACAATCCTTTCCTTCGACTGTTCCCGCCACTAACAAATTAACCATTCCTGCATGTCTCAAAATATGGCCCATCATCCTCTCTGTTCTTTCTGTTAGACCCTTCCACATACTTCTTTCCTTACCCATCACTCCAAATTTTTCTGCTATTTCTAAAGTACATTCTTCGCTGCCGTAAAGTGCTGTGCTGCACACACAGAGTTTTAAAAAGTTCTTTCTGAGACTTAAAACTATATTTGATTTCTCTTTTTCATGAAGGCTCTTCTTGCTAATGCTATTCTGCTTTTAACATAATTCTTACTTCGACCATCACTTCTCCTATCGCATCCGACCCTATTTTTATATTTAATCTACTGTTTATTGATATCCTGCAATATTTCATCACTTTTGTCTTGCTTCGGTTATCACACTGATCAGCCAGAACGTTATGACCACCTGCTTACTATCGACATAAACCTGTCTGGGCGATAGCAGCGTCACCCGACGAGAAATGAATGCTAATCACACACACGCTTTGCTATCCGTGTATACAATGAAGAGGCGCACGATCTATCTGAGTTTGACAGAGTGCAGATTGTGATGGCCCGGAGCCTCGGCACGAGCATTTCGGAAACTGCACGACTTGTCGGGCGTTCGAGGAGTGCGGTGGTGAGTGTACTCAACAAGTTGAAACCACGTCCAAACGTCTAGCGGTTGGGCGGTCACCGCTCATTACAGATTTCAGACCTCGTAATCTGGACAGACGGTAAAACAGGACAAGCGGCGATCTGTAGCGGAATTAACATCAGACTTGAATGCTGGACAGAGTACAAATGGGTCTGAACACACAGTGCACCGAACACTCCTAACGATGGGCCTCCGCACCCGATGACCCGTGCATGTACCAATGTTAACACCACGACATCGGCAACGACGACTGAAATGGGAACGTGGCCAAGGTCACTGGAAGTTGGTGCAGTGGCAGAGCTTTGCATGGTCTGATGAATCCCGATACCTTTTTCATCATGCCGATGGGAGGGTGCGAATCCTTCGTTTTCCAACAAAAAAAATCACCTACTTCATTGCTTCGTCTACATACAAGTTGAATATTAGTGGGGATAGATTACACCCTTGTCTCACACCGTTTTTAACTGATGCATGTCTCTCGTGACTCTCTACTTTTATTAGGCCTATATCTCTGTACTTTAGTCCTGACTTCTTTAAAATTTTGAACATCTTGTCGCACGTAACATTATCAAAAGCTTTTTCTAAATCAACGAATGCCATAAACGTATCTTTTTGTTTTACTTGATCCGCCCTTCAAGTATTAAGCTTAATCCCAGAATCGCTTCTCTTGTACTGCGGTTTTTCCTAAACCCAAACTGATCTTCACCTATTATCTCTTCTGCTATTCTTTCCATTCTTCTTTTTATTATTCTGGTTAATAACTTTGAAGATTGTGATATTAAACTTATAGTGATTATAATTCTCACATTTATCAGCTTGTGCTTTGTTTGGAAGTGTAAAGATGATACTTTTATTAAAAAAAGTTGGAATATTTTCTGTTTCAATCTTTTTTTATATCAGTTTGAATAATTTTCGTACTCCTTTTTCTCCTGGGGAATTCAGAATTTCCGCAAGAATCTCATCAATTCCAACTGCCTTATTTGATTTTTAATCATTCAAAGCTCAATCAAATTCTGTCCTCAAAACAGAATCTCCTAAGTTATTAATGTCGACACTACTGTAATGGACATATTTTAATTCTTTTAGATTCTTGTATTTTTACTTTATAAAGTCTTAGCTGATGGCATACGTGCAATAAAACACTGGCTTCAACTAACCGGAGCCGTTGCCGCCTGCTCAGCAGAAATGCGCCGCGCGTGGCAGAATTGCACGCTTAACTTAAGTTCACCTTAGAACATACAACATGTAACTATTCCCATTCGTATCTGATCTGTGAAAGCGGCTAGTTCTGCCTCGGATCCATTACCGATTGAGCCGCTAGTACCCGTCAAATTCTCGTTCATCTACATGTTGTAGAATATTTGCTACGACATAAACCTAGCTTTGCTGGCTTACGTCGCGTGGAGTACGCGGATGTATTTTGCTTGTGAAAAAAATTATTAAAATGTTGCAATTAACAACAAGTATAGCGACTTCAGTATTTTATTCGACTAGTGTTAAGCCCGTATGATTCTCCGTTCCTGTTGAAGACCACAAACAATTTATTTAGGTGTCTGACAAGTACAGAAGAATAACACTGTGGCAGAAGAAGAATACGTCGCAAGTCTTAGCAAACATGAAGAAACTAATTTAGCCAAGTACAGACTATACACAACGGCCATCTGACAAAACAATCACCACACTACCTTCTATTTCCAGTACACGGCCGTTGAAATCATCCCCATCATACAGTTTCTATACGTATTCCTTCTATCGGCTAGCTCTATCTTCTAAGTTTAAAAGAGGTTTCCCATCAGCAGCTTTAATGTTTGTACATCTTTTATTCATTTCTCCAAAATTCTATTTGATTTTCCTGTATGCCACATCTTCTTTATAATATGACTATCTAAAATGTTATTAAAGAAGAGAAAATGGTATTTGTTTATTACAACGTCCAAAGTACTTGTCAACAAGAAATTAAACCAAAAGGAAAAAATAACTCATGTCAACACCTTTCGAAAACTTCATCCTCCGAAACAAGGTTCATCATTTCGATACCCATAGCACAAAAGTCATTTCGTCTACCCGGAAAAAACTATATCGCCGATACTTGAGGGGTAATGAAAGCCTGAAAGGAAACAAGTCCTTGTTAGCATTTTCTTTCACTTTCGGGAAACTTTTCCAAATGGTGTTCGTGCGTCAGTTTTATCATGCAGTCATAAAATTAATTTTAAAAACGTTAAAAATACAATTAATTTCTGATTATTTATGTATACGAAGCCTGTCAGATGACATCCCCAGGCGTAGATACGGTCAGAGGCACACTTGGACTGTCTGCGTCACAGCGCTATTTATTAAGAGGAAAATCACAGTTCACTGTAGCGTAACAACTTCTTTTAAAATAAGAATCCCAACCAATTAACTTCAGTCTAATTTCCATTCAGCTTCTATGGTTTCAGAAGATAAGTAATGAAATGAATACTTAAAAACAGACAATTCACCTTCGTACAACAGAATAAACACCTGATTTGTTATTATCTGTTTGATTTCTGAATTTACTTCTTCGTCGTATGATGATTTATCATTCCTTTGCACTCAATGACGACTTTTGAAGTTCGTTTCCTTGTCGAACCACAGTCCATTACCTTCATTCTCACTTGTTGGTTTTGAATATAATTGATCGAATCTAGGAATAGACTTATTGGTAATGACCGGGTGTGGTGATGCAGAGCTGCGGGCTGGGGGCCTCCGAGGTGGCCGCCGCCCTGCTCGGGGTCTCCGCCTCTTCTCTCAACTGCCGCACAGCCGCAGCGGCGGCGGCGGCGGCAGCGGCGGCTCACGGCAGGAGAGACCTCAGCGCCAACTACAACCACTACAGGTGTCTGTCGCCCAGCGAGCAGCACCTCAACATGCCGCCAGCAGGAGGCGGGCTCGGGGGCGGCAGGCCTCCACCCAGGCTGCTGCGGCGGCAGTTCAGTCTGGACCGCGGAGACGAGCCTGCGGGGTCGGGAGGGGCCGAGCAGCGCGCCGCCTCCACGGGGCGCCTCTGCAAGCAGAACAGCGCGGGCGCTGCCCCCGACCTGGAGCGCATAGAGGAGATCCCCCTGGGGGTGGCGGGCCGCAGGCACTCGCGACTGCCCGCCTTCGCTTCCGTTTCCGTGTCCGCGGAGTCCCTCAACTGATTACACAACATCTAACGAAAACAATATGGCTGAACACAAAGTTTATTTATTTCCTGTTTATACATGTAAGATGTAGTTGCAGCTGTTCAACCAGTTTTGTTTTCGTTTATGTGCGTAATTTTTATTTATTCTTCCTGAAATATTATGTGAGGCCCTAACTTTGTTGAACGAAGGAAATTATTGCAAACAATGGAGCATCTATAAACTACATAGCTCCATTTTCGCCCTCTGTGAACCTTCCCTCCCCTCCCTCCCCCACGTAGCCCAAAGTGGTTTTTGCTCCTCCTCCCCCCACCCTCCCACCGCGTTGCCCATTGCTTTTTTGTCTATTGATTCCAGAAGACATTTGGTACCGTTTTCTCTTGTCGTAAATTACATCTTTAGATAATTAAATGATGGAAATAAATATTCAGATGCTTTTGTGTATTCTGTACCTCATTTTGACTGTGACAAATAATATGAACGAAAAGCTACGTGGTCTGGCTCGGAATTCCCCTGCCCCCACCTCCATCCCCACATAGCCCAGCGTAGCTTTCCAGCCAACCCCCCTCTTTTTTTTACACCGAACCTCGAAGTTTATGGATGCTCTCCAATGGACAATTAAGTATCTGTAAAATATTCATGGTCTAACCATGGAATAAATCTCCATGGGTCTAACTTGCTCCCGAATACAGTACTCTGGTGTTCCATAAGCGTAATAGCGCCTTTTTCCCTCAGTCATCATATCCTCAACATCCCACATTTGTTATACTGTTTACTCAAAAGTCACACAGGTTTGTTCACAAATGATTCTAAATCACATTTATAGCATCTCATTTTATCTCCTGGGCATTGCCCATTACCCCCGAATCTATTTGATCAAGGTGTATTATTTTTAATGGTACCTGGTCCTCCCATTGCAATCATTGTATGTCAGCTATTGTCGATCAGAAGTTTTCTTTCTACGAACATTTAAAAAATAAATTTTATATAAAAAATACGAAAATATCGTAGATCCACTTTCAAAATCATCACAAGCAAATATTATTCACTGTTTTATCTTCTTTTTACGAAGTTACTCATTGCACATTAGTCGGATGTCAGTGAACGATTCCAACAACTTACATAGCGTATTGGCATTAATAGACTAAAGAAAAAGACTGTGAATTATTTGAAAAAAAACTACAGTACACCCTCCCCTGCCAAGCCATTTCAGCAGTTCAGAACATCACCCAGACCACAGTTCCCACATTTAATTTGTGATCTGCATATTGAACTGGTTTGTTACATCATTACTTCAACAATACAATTAGGCTAAAGTTATTAAATTTAGTTAACAGAATCAGAAATATTTTTCCAAACTTCTTTCGAACGTGTTAACGCCTTGCCAAACATCAGTAAAACTCTTTGCGTAAAAAATTAAAGCGATATAATTCATCGTAACTCGTAATTCCTAGAAACAAATAGTGATCTACTCTGATATCGATTCATTGTTATGTATGACACAGCTAGAGCCATAGGCAATACCTCTTGCATCGTTGTGCAGTTAGAAATACAGGGATTACAGTACTTCATATTCGTGGTTCTCTTTGGCGTATATGAAGTTTTCTTTGACGAAGACACACAAAACTGAGAGATTTTCATCAAATTTTTAACACTATTTTTAAGTAAATTTCTGATGTATGACGTGGTTCAATATTTATTGCCTGCCTGTTCACATTTTGAAGAATACTACAGAGCTGGTGCTCTGTACTTAATGGTACTTCACTGCACCTTGTACATTCACAAGATTATTTTGTGGGGAACCGAGATAGGTTTAATATCAAGAAAATTCTTAGTAAACGTTATCAACTTCTAGTCGTGAAATTTAAGATGAATACCGTGACAATAAATATGTTTCAGCAGTTGGAGCAAAATAGTCTCGTAACTAACTATTTGACTATTGTTTTTTGACAATGGAACTTATATTTTGTAAATATAACAGCTAAACTCATTGAAGAAAGAAAATTAGGCCCAACCATTATGAAATTTTGTAATGAGGCGCTATAACTTGATAAATGCGCACAAAATAGTTTTTTGAATACCTGTCGTTCTAGTCTTCTATAGATGCACTGGAAGGGACGCTTTCCAGGCAGCATATGTAAATATTTTTACACTCGATGTTTTTGTATCACTCGTCTTAATAAGGTAAAAGTGAACAGACAGGGAAGACAAAATGGACATTACACATATTATAATAGAAATCGGCCTAATTAAGGAAGAACTGTTATTTTTCTGTATTGTAATAGTTGTGATATTTCGAGTCTATTTCTTTTAGTAATTATATATGGTGTGTATTATCAGATTGTAAATGTTGATGTTAATAATTCTTTATACGATCTTTCAAGTAGCCGTCTCTTGAAAGCTAAAAGCTTAGCTGTAAAATGTTTCGTCACCCCTAAAAAACCACTTAGTAGCGTTGAGGAGACAACAATGTAAATTAAAACCGTACATACATTGTGATAACTATAGCTGTAAATCCTAATGAATGTCTTCACTAACGTCATTTACAAAAGTAACTTACTGAACCACAAGTGAACAAAAATATGTGTTGATTAGATTATTACGCGTAAGTTTAAGATGAAATAGACAAGACAGAGCTGCTAGTAGTAGTCTATGTCACTAGCGGCTCTGCAAAGACGTTATCTAGCCTTGTCCTGCCGCCTGGACGGAATAGCAATAACGAGGGATGTTGTCAATACTCCCAGATATAACAAGACTTATCCCAAGCTCCAGTCTGTTGCACAGTTTGTTGATGTTTAACCTGTGTACGTTGAATTCGTTAGTTTGATATATAGATTTAGGCAAGAAGTTTCTTCCTTGTCCACGTCTTATAAAGTACGGCTTTACATGGCTGAAAACTGGAATTGTCAACAAAACCGGAATTGCTAACGATACTTGGAAATAATAATAATAATAATAAACAGACATTTATAGCAAATTGTTGCTCCCCTGATATTTTCTTCTTTAAATTGGTTTTGAGCAAATATTAACATATAGCAAAAATTTTTGTAGAATTTTCTTATTTAACCACTCAAGAAAAGAAAATTGAAGACTAAAAGTGATGTTTTCAGTTTGCTAATAACAGATATTGGGAAGCAATAAGCACCCGAGATATCCATCAATGTACAGACTGCTCTTTAAATGGAAAATGAAAAATCATTTAAGAGTAACATAAAGGCTTCTCTTTTTACAAAAAATAAGGTATTTTAACAAATTGATTTTCGTACAAAATACAACCACACTGAAGAAAGAAACACCAGTGTAAGCGAAACTGACGAAAAGAGTGCGGTGTAGTCTCCTCACTAATATCAGTCTCAATGAATAGTTTGCCCATCACTTGTATTTTGTTACAAGAAGAGGCCGCATGCCGACACTTGCAGTAATAACATGAGGACTTTTTTTCCATTTAATTACATTGCAACGGACTAAAAAATACCCATCACCTTTTTTTGTTGGTTGAGGAAGTGAGATACGCCGTCATGCCTTATTGCAATCTTTTGGTTCTGGAGGCTGACTTATCATGCGACAACTTCATACGCCTACATATTTTTCAGAACACAATAAGAACAATGATTCTGGGAAGTTTTCAGATATAAGGGAGTGGGAAACTTTTCTTCCGTAGGAAAGGCTCAGTGATTGGAATAAATTATCAAGAAAAAATATGAATAATTTACAAAAAGAAAAGAATTTACTGAAAGAATTTAACGTGGAAATTCATAGATAGCAAAAGTAAGTGCATACGAGAAAGTAGAAAAATGAGTGTGCAGGAAAATTTCCACCTGAGCGTGTGCTCCATTGTTAATAAATTAATTGTTTTTTTAAAAAATGCGTCACTTGTAATAAACTGTCTCTTGCACTGTGTTTGTACTAAGAAAATTTACTTCCTTTCATTCTAATCCGACTGGCGTCAGTCAAAAACAGACGCCATGGCAAAACTCATCACACAAGTAACGAGCGCACTTCCGGTAATAGACACGCAGATGACAATCGGGTTCTGAACAAGCTTACAGTTTTCGACTGTGTAAATGTTACGTTTACAACACACCTTTCGCTAATACTTCCTTTGTAATCACTATTTTTCGACATTTTATGACGATGAAGTAATTAAATTCATAGGACTGACCTGGTGCAACTGGAACCATCATTCCCTAAATGACAAATTATGCGGAGTATGAATCATAGTAATTTTTTGTTACCTGTGTAACTGAGAATGATGAAGTATCGGTGCTATCTAATGGTAAACAATGACTCTTTATTGCAGTTAACGTTTTTTTTTACACAGCTTACATTTTATTTATCCATACTTGGATTTCCTATATCTCCAACTTGTAAAATCCCGACCGCAATAAATGCCACTATGCTTTTTTTTTTTAATGTTTTGGTTTATGACAAAACTTGAAACAGATTCACACAACAGGATTTTGTTTCCTCGAGTTTCTATTAAATAGATTCTTCATGCATTTAATGCATCAGAATAATTTGAGAGAGTGTTAACAAGCAATACAGCACAAGCTCCTTTCATTAGTATACATTAAAATTTCTTCTGTAACAATTAATCGTTACAGATACGGGTGACTGAACATATGTTTGTTATTTTCATTTCTATGGAATGTAAATCTGAAGAGTAAAAATTAAGTCGAACAAAAGCGATATTACTTAAAGGGAAAGTTGTAATTTATTTCTGTATAAAAACATTTTTGTAAGTAAACTACTTATCTGTATTGAATATTAAATTTGTAGTACAATAATTCATAGCAACATATTTAAGTTCACATTTTAAATTTTAGGAAATGTATTTTTCAGATCCTCATTTCTGATAATCTTGTATGCAAATATAGAAAAAAATTTAAAAATAAAAGAACTGTTATTACAAAATTCTACTGGGAAAAAATTGTTCATCCTTGGATCCTGTATCTAATTAGACTGAGTATTAAATCTCAAAATGACTGGTCCTCTCACATTTTACAAAGGTCCCAGTACAAGAGAAACTCGGTGGGATACAAAAAGAAGTCATTTTACATCAAAATCATTATATAGCAAAACAGATGTACACCTGCTCCAAGATATTCACAGCCACAGAATAATGTGTAGTTACAGCAATTATAACAACAATGTATTTATAGAAAATATTTGTATTTTTGTAAATACCTTGAACAGAATTCTTCTATGGAGTAGAAGGGTATGTCAAGTATCTTTATTATTATTATACCTGAATTTGTAGTATGTCAAACTTCATTTTGAACAAATCACTGTGGCTTGTATTTTTATTATCCTTGCGGAGATCATTTTTACTTCTAGAGGCATTAATGTGTATTTTACTATTTGTTTCACACAAAAATTAATTGTTCACTAAAAGAACGTTAATGTGTACATATACTTTGTCACCAAAATTAAAATTCTCTAATTCTTGAACAGCTCTTTTCAGGAAGCTCTGCACCACTCATAATTCTTATTATTGTCTTACAAACACTGAATGGTTTCTGAAATGGTAGGAAAGGGTTTAGGAGACCGTAATAGCATCTTCTAACCAAATTTCAACCTTTCACTTACATTACGAACCCTGTTTGCAAGGATTAAACTTGAGTGACTAAACAATCCCCCATCATTGATTGCTTGCCAACGGTCTCCATGAAAGAAAGGTTGAAGAGGGGTGAGTGGTCCAGGACACTAATTTCCCTTGTGGACGGAAACAGTTCATAAAGGTGGATGAATCGAAAATGATCAATTGCATGGGGAACCAGCAGACAGTGGGAAGCCATTGCATTAAAGACACAAAGGGTATCTGGAGGCTGAGTAACCCTCTCAAATCTCTATTTGGGGCCTCCTAATGGAGGAATAACCAGAATAAATTGAAATACCATAATCTAGGATATGGAGTGTGGAATGTTAAAAGTCTGAATAGGGGAGCCAGATTAGAGAACTTTAAAAGGGAATAGGAGTGACTTAAGTTAGATATTGTCAGGATTAGAACACACATGATTTTCGGTGTAGGGAATATGGAATAATTAGTGTACAAATTGTCAGTGGAGTTTCTGGTGAGGGATGTGGAATGAACAAGAGAATCGTCCCTGTGGCAGCTACATTAATAAAAGTATATATGCCAATATCACAAAAAGAAATGGACTATAAAATTGAGATTATTCCAATACGTGAATGGGGGAGAAAATTAAGCTATACATGAGACAATGGGAGAGGGAAAAAATGAGAATATTGTAGGAAGTTTCACTACTGTTTTTTTTTTTTTTTTTTTTTTTGTTAAAAAAAAATCAAGTTGTTAGAATTCTGTGAAAAATTTAAACTAATCACAATGAACATACTAATTAAGAATCATGTATTTAGGTATTAAGGAAGTAAACCTGGAAAAATCCCAGATGCAGTTAGATACCGTATCAGCTAGATTACATCATGGGTAAATAGACATCCAGAAACCAAGCTCCTGCCTGTAAAATATACCCCGGAGCTGATAAACTTTTTTTTTCTTTTCTTTACTTATGGCTTTATGCCTCTTCGATGTCGAGGTTGAAGTCATTAGAAGTTGGATGGGACTGGGAACAAGGAATGGGAAGGGATTCGGCCAAGGCCTTTTTGAAGGAAGCATCCCGGCGAGAGCTGATATAAACAGTGACCACAAGCTAATAGTTAAAAGTGCAACACATGCAGGATAGTTAATTAATTGGGAGAATCTCACACAAAAGAAAGATTTTCAGAGATTAGAGAAATGGGTCTTAGAATAATCATTAAAGGAATTCAACAGAAGAAGAATATTCCTACAGGCAATAATTTATAATTTATCCCTTACTGTCAAGGAATGCAAATATATTTCCTTCCATAGAATATCCCTTCTGTAAACCAAACTCTGATTTACATAAAATATTACTTTTTCTTGACATTACTTTCATTGAATGAAGTATTTCAAAATTTTGGAAACAGCTATGAGTAATGAAATAGGATACTGATCTGATACAACAGTATTATCATCATTTGGTTTGACTACAGGACACTGAAACCTATCTGGTAAGGCCACCTGAAGTAAATGTATATCAGACAGGTAATTTAGCACATTTACTCCATTCTGTGAAGTATAGCTTAATTAATCGGCTGGAAATCTCCTTATTGGCATTACAACATTTCCTTTTGATACATGTGAATAGAATAGTTAAGTCTACTGACATTTAGTTTTCTTGTAAACTTGTCTAAATGAATTCCATACAGTGGGTCACAGAGGTATTGCAAGTCATGTTATTGACAACAGATAATATATATATATATATAATACGCCAATCAAAAAGTAAGGTGAAATTGTTTATAAAATGTAAATTCTTTATTTATTCTTCCAAATCAATTTCATCCCCTTCAAAGTAATCCCCGTCCGAGAAAACGCACTTTTTCCAACGCTTTTTTCCAGTCCTTGAAACAGTCGGAATAGTCTTTTTCCTGTATAGCCTTCAAGACCTTCTTCGATTCGGTTTTTATATCTTCAATCATGTCAAAACGGCGTCCCCGCATTGGCCTTTTGAGTTTGCTGAATAGCCAGAAGTCGCACAGAGCCAAATCAGGCAAATACGGTGGTTGCGGAATGATACGAGTCGAGTTTTTGGCAAAAAAAGTCGCGAAGAATCAATGCAGTATGACATGGTGCATTATTGTGATGATTGAACCAAGAGTTGTTTGCCCATAATTCCAGCCGTTTCAGACGAATAGCTTCACGCAAACGACGCGTAACGCTCAAATAATATTCTTTGTTGACAGTTTGGCCCGGCGGAATAAATTCATAGTGCACCACACCACGATAATCAAAGAAAACTGTCAACATGACCTTGATCTTCGATCGACTTTGCCGTGGTCTTTTCAGTATAACTTCACCTTTTCCACAATATTCGCTGGATTGGTCGGTGGTTTCAGGATCGTATGCATAAATCCAAGTCTCGTCTCCAGTAATGATGCATTTCAAGTGGTCCTGATAGGCATACAGCAAAGTTTCACACACATTAACGCTATGCTTTTTTTCCAAAAAATTGAGCAATTTTGGCACCAATCGAGACTTGACACATTTCAGACACAAAACATTCTTCAAAATGGTTTGGGCTGAGCCAAATGATATTCCAACACTATCAGCGAGTTCTCTAATTGTCAATCGAAGATTTTCAAGCACAAAATCTGTGATTTTTTGGACGTGGCTCTCGTCAGTAGACGTTGATGGTCGTCCAGAGCACGGTTCATCTTCAACACGTTCTCGCCCCGCTTTGAACTCGTTGTACCATTTGTAAACTTTTTTTTGCGACATTGTTTGATCACCAAAGGCCTTCCGCAACATTTTCAACGTGTCTGCACAAGAATATTCGTTCCGAAAACAAAATTTGATGCAAGTTCTTTGCTCAACAAAATCACCCATTGTAAAAATCGAAAAATTCACTTTTGGTTGTATACAAAAGCACGTGTAACTCAGAGATAATTAAACCCTTTGACAAACAGATACTTGGCAAATGTTACAGACAGTCCTACCAACATAAGAAAAAATATTTACCTGCCTCCCAAATGCCTGGGAGTTTTAAATGAAAATTTCACCTTACTTTTTGATCCAAATGTTATATGTAATAATAACAATGAGCAGGAAAAAGCTTTAAGGCAATAAAAACTAAGGAAGGATGGGGAAATATGACCCAACACTTACCACAGATGAAGGCGGCTGGGAGGACGAACAAAAAACAAACACAAGAGAAGCGCAATATTTCGGCCCACAGCAGCCTTAAACGTGCAGAAGGTGAAGCACCAGGCGGCATTACATGTGTACACATAGACAGCCGACTGGTGAATGGCGTCTTAGGCGCGGATGGTAGTTTAGGTGGGAGGGTGGGGGGGGGGGGAGTAAGTTCAAATATTAGATCGATAATCGATACTGATGACAATATGTTATTATTGAAAGAGGTGAATAATAACTGGGTGGGGATATATATACATATAACTATAAGTGAAAAGTAAAATAAATGTAAATAGCATGGATAATCGTAAATACAGAAATACAGCTTGGTAGTGGGGACTTCCCACAGTCCCCTCTCCTCTACCACCTGACTCCTTCCTTGTCTCCATAGATGTCTCTTCCCTTTACACCAACATCCCTCACGGACAGGGCCTCAGCGCCATGGAACACTTCCTGGAAATGCGACCTCCCAACAGCCTTCCTCATTTCCTTGGCTAACCTCATCCTGTCTAACAACTACTTTTCCTTTAACTCACAAATTTACCACCAGATACGTGTTGCAGCAATGGGCACCCGCATGGCACCATCCTATGCAAACCTTTTCTTGGGCCGTCTGGAACAACGATTCCTCAACAATCTTCCCATTAAACCTCTTGTGTGGTTCAGATACATAGATGACATCTTAATGATCTGGAACCATGATGAGCATCGTCTAATAGACTTCCTCAACTCCCTAAACAACCACTCCATCAACTTTACTTGGACGTACTCCCATACTCATGTTACCTTTCTTGGTGTTGACGTTTCCTTGCATAACGGGCGCCTACATACCTCTGTTCATATCAAACCTACTAATTTGCAGCAATATCTTCATTTCAACAGTTGTCATCCCTTGCACACCAAACGTTCCCTTCCTAACAGACTGGCCCTCTGTGGCTGGCGAATCTGCTCTGATGTACAATCTCTTTCCCAATACACAGAAAACCTGTCTGGAGCTCTCATCTCCTGTAGCTACCCTCCTGACTTAGTACACAAACAAATCTCCCGTGCCATAGCCCTTCCTTCACACAGCCACTCCAAATCAGTACCCCTTGAAACTAACCACAGCCCCGCCTTCATCACTCAGTTCTTCCCTGGTCTCGAGTCCATTAACCTAATCCTTCGCCGAGGACATGATTTCCTACATTCCTTCCCCGGGATGCGCACGATTCTCCATAAAATTCTACCCACTGCCCCTCGCACATGTTTTAGCAGACCACCAAATTTAAGAAATATCTTGGTTCACAAGTACTCACCAAGTAATTCCCCCAGACTGCCACAGGATTCATTCCCGTGCAATAGACCCCGTTGTAAAACATGCAGCATGCACCCAGCCACTATCACTTACTCCAATCCTACCACACGTTAAACATTCCCTATCAATGGTCATGCTACTTGCATGACAACACACCTCATATACCAACTGACATGCCTCCATTGCTCCAGTTCATATATAGGCCTCACAACCAATCCCCTAGCTATCAGAATGAATGGCCACAGGCAGACATTTTATACTAACAATGAGGCCCATCCAGTTGCAAAACTTGCCAGTTCCCACAAAAGCAATAATTTGAACATCTGTTTTTCAGTTAGGGCAATCAGAGTTTTCCCTAACAACATGACCCCCTCTGAACTTCGTAGATGGGAACTAGCCTACCAGAATATCCTTTACACCAGACATCCTCCTGGCCTCAATCTCCAATAAATTCTGCCCACCAGACCCAGCACTTATTATCTATACCATTTACATTTTTTGTATTTCTGTATTTACTATTATACATGCTATTTACATTTATTTTACTTTTCACTTATAGTTATATGTATATATATCCCCACCCAGTTATTATTCACCTCTTTCAATAATAACATATCGTCATCAGTATTGATTATCGATCTAATATTTGAACTAACTCTCCCCCCCCCCCTCCCACCTAAACTACCATCTGCGCCTAAGATGCCATTCACCAGTCGGCCGTCTATGTGTACACATGTAACGCCACCTGGTGCTTCACCTTCTGCACGTTTAAGGCTGCTGTAGGCCGAAATATTGCGCGTCTCTTGTGTTTGTTTTTTGTTCATCGTCCCAGCCGCTTTCATCTGTGGTAAGTGTTGGGTCATATTTCCCTATCCTTCCTTAGTTTATATATATATATATATTTGCATTCCCTGAATATCGCTTGATAAATATGTCTTTATAAACTTAATTTCCCCCCACCCATCTCTTTCACAATACCCCATACCATTTTAATTTCACTTTCAGAATAAAGAAATTTTGTTAATAGCATATATTTATTCCGACTCTCTACAAGCAATTTTTAAGTTTCTTGTAGAAATGAATTTTGCTAAAAGTGGTGAAACATATTTCATGAGGAAGAACTTTTTAAAGTTATTCAAGACAATGTAACTTAAAATTTACTTTACTCTGTAAACAATATTCCCATTTTTAGTATTTAGGAGTTTCCAAAATTAACAATTGATTTGTCATTTATTACTTCAAAATCATTATTTTATTAACTAATAATCCTTCTGAATGAGGAAGTCCATTCATAACTGGCTCAATTGAAAAACAGATTTTTAGGACTTTTAAGAATACACTACCAACTGCTGAACAGCTATAATTTATTATTCTGCTGGGAAACTAACCAAGTTGAATTCTTTAAGCTGGTTAATAATCCTGACATGACTTTACACAGTAAGAAGTTTTGTATAGTGACTTTGCAGAAGATTTTCTACACTGTTGGCTACTTTTCAACTAAAAAAAAAAAAGTAGGTCAAGTTGTTTGAGAGGAAATAGAAGATTCCAGAAGGCATTTTATTATTATTTAATCGCAATGGAGCACAGGCTCCAGTGGCAATTTCCCTAAACACCCATCTCCCCCTTATCCTGCAACCCCCTACATTTGCCCTCTACAAATTTTATCTTCAAATTCCTTCAAAGTTTTTGGTAAATTATTCATCATTTCTCTTGGTAACTCATTTCAATCCCTGACACCCTTACCTAAAAAAAGAGAATCTTCTCACACCCTTGTGCCTGAAATCGAGTGCCAGCTTGTAGTCATGGTCATCTTTTCCCTTCCATGCACTACTTTTCATACCTATTGCAATATCTTTCCATGCTTCATCGCCAGTATTTGCCCTGTACACTCCCATGACCCCCTCATCCTCCTCCTGTCTTGCAATGAATCCCATTCCAGCTCCTTTATCATATCCGTCACTGATTGCATTCTGCGATAATTTCCAGAAACAAATCTAGCAGCCCTTTTTTGCAACCTCTCCAACTCCTGTATTTGATACGTAAAATGAGGGTCCCATACTACACTACCATATTCGAGCAATGGTCTCACCAAAGTTTTATAACCCAATTCCTTTACTTCTCTCTTACATCCCCTCATCACTCTCTCAAACAAGTGCAGAACATTGAAACCTTTTCCTACCACCTGTCCAATGTGTCCTGCCCAGTTAAGCTTGTTATCAAAAGTAATGCCAAGATTTTTACATTTCAAGTCTTCAGCAAGCAATTCTTTCCCCACCTTATATTCATAATTAACCTTTTGTTTTTTATTTGTGTATCTAATAAGCTGACTCTTCTTTGCATTTATCTTCATTCCATGTTTACCAACCCAACTAGATATCCTGTCCAGATCACCCTGCAACTGTTTACAATCCTATATCGTTTTGATTCTTTTATACAGCATTCTGTCATCTGCAAACAATCTAATTTCAGATAGTAAACAATCAACACAATTATTCATTAGCATAATGAATAGCAATGGTCCCAATACGCTACCCTGTGGCACTCCCATTTTTACTTCCACTTCTTTTGATACTACATTTCCTACCCTAACTTTCTGTTTTCTACCTTTTAAAAATTCTTCTACCCAGCAAATCACTTTCTCATCCACTCCAATGGTTTTTACCTTATTTACTACCATTTTATGGCTTACTCTGTCAATCGCCTTTGACAGATCTAGTGCTACACTATCTTGGCCTCCCTTGTCCATTTCATCTGATATATCTTGCATATATCCCACCAACTGAGATTCGCATGAATATCCTTGCCTGAACCCATGTTGCCTGCTTGAAAACCATCTGATGTGGTTGTATATCAATCTTTCCGTTAATTTACCTACCACTGATGTCAAACTGATTGGCCTGTAATTTTCGACTCTATTTCTCACCCCTCCTTTATGTACTGGTACTACTATTGCACTTTTCCAGTCCTGTGGTAAGCAGCAAGTATCCAGACTCAATTTAAATAATATTTCAAGATAAGGTACAATGTCACATCCGGCAATCTTTAAGATATCTGTAGTAATATTATCTTCACCAGCCCCTATACGTTTTTTCAGCTTTCTTATTTCCTTCATGATTTCCTCAGGATGAATATCAAATTTTTTACTATCGTCATTTCTAATTGTGTTGTTAAGCTCATTCTCCGAATTAGAATTTCCTGTTTCTGATTCATTGTCCCTAATGCTTTCGCTGAACCAGTTACTTAAAATCTCTGCCTTTTTCAAATCATCAGTAACTTCTTCTCCATCCTTATCTATAAGTGTCTCTACACCCTCCCTTCCACTCAGTTTCCTGATATAGCCATAGAAATTTCTAGATGCATCAGTCAATGGTCCTCCTGCACTGACAATACTCTTCATAAACCCATCTTTAGCCATTTTCTTTGCTGTTATTAAGTCCTTGTTTAGTTGTTTTATTATTCCCTACTACCCTGCTGTCTCTTAACTCTGTTCTGTTATTTTCTTACCAACATCTTTAACCTCCTCACTTCCCTATTATAGTACATAGGTTCTCTACTTTTCTTTATTTTCTGCCTTGGAATAAATTTTTCTTCCCCTTTCTTATTATCTCCTTGAACTCTTCCCACCTTGACTCTACTGTATTTGAGCCTTCCTTCAATTTGCTGAACTGTTCTCTGAAATATCTCTTCAAATTTGAAACCTGTGCCTTTTTATAATTGTACCTATTTCCCCCTTCAATTTTGGCTGCTGGTTTACTGAATCCTCTAATATCCATCAGAACTGCTTCATGATCACTTATTCCTTCAGTTACTTGGTACCTCAAAAGGTTTTCATCGGGCTTAATTAGAAATAGGTATATCCAAAATATTTTGTCCCCTAGTCAACCACTTGTGTAAATCCTCCTTCCCTTATTAAGATATTTGCAAATCTTTTTCCCTTGTGTTATTTATCTTATTTCCTTCCCAGTTTACACCTGGTAAATTTAAATCCCCACCAATGATCATTCTAGTCAGTATTGAAATTTTTGAGTAGCATATCGATTTCATAAAAACTACAACCATTTTTAATGTAAGTGACAACTCTTTTCTCAAAGATAGGTCAGCAATAATGAATAGCTGAATTATCATTACATATTTATTTATTACTCTTCTTCCAACAGAGCCTGATGGGTGAGCAGTAACTTTCTGCCCTAGCATTCGGTAGCATACAGTTTTGAATCCACATCCAGCCATCCAGACTTAGGTTTTCCAAAATTGCGCCATATGAATGCTGGGATGGTTCCTTCAAAAGGCAATGGCTGAACTCCTTCCGATTCCCAGCCCCTAGTCCTTTCATGCATCTAATGATCTAAATGTCAAGTTATATTAAACATATCTATTCCTATAGCTGTTCACTGTTCAGAAACCATAAAACACCAGTTCTATTCATGGAGCTTCCTAGTTTACTTTTTTTTTTAACTGCTTAACGTCTCTTAACAGCGAGGTCTTTAGAGACGGGAAAGGATGGGGTCAAGGAATGGGAAGGAATTCGGCCATGACCTTTTGAAGGAAGCATCCCGGCATTTGCCTGGAGTGATTTGGGAAACCATGGAAAACCCAAATCTGGATGCCCGGACGGGGAATTAAACCGGCGTCCTCCTGAATGCAAGGCGAGAACACTAATCATTACACCACCACACTCAGTAGTTTACTTTACATGAACAAAGGACACTCAGAAAAGATGAAGGTATGTTTACAACAAACCTTTATCTACCAAATTCCCTCATAAAATCCTCATGAACCTGTCAAGATTATGTCAAAAATCATTTATCCTGACATTTCTCCCAATATTCTATAAGAATTTACGTATAGCAATTACTTAATATTCCCATACAGTTAATTTCTTTAATATGTCTATCCTCATTCTCTCTCTCTCTCTCCCAATAAGTTTGCTAGTTTAGTCAAACATTTGTTTTATTTATGATGATGAGCAGGAAAATGCTTATGGCTATGAAACTAAGGAAGGATTGGTAAATTCAACCCACAAATTATTTACCATATAAAACATTTGTTTATATGCTGGTTTCATCACTACATTTAGAAATAGATAGGGTATATAATTTGTAAGTATATCTATAAAAGCACAAGTCTACAAATATGTGTACAAAACTTGACTCCTGCACTGGTAGATGGAGTTATGATAAATGAATGAACTTTTTCCCCATGTATCCCCATATAAAGAGTATTAAATGATTAAAAATTGAAGCTTTTTCATGTAATATTATGAGAACTACGGGGCTATTTTTTTATACAAAATCTCTACTTTTTTAGTGTATAAGTTGTAAACAGTTGGTGTAATATGACACTTTTTTGTTGTCCAAGTACGCTGATGCAAAGAGTGACAACCCTCGACACCCACAAGTCTAACTATGGGAGAGGTCAGAGAAATGAGTGATCATATTTTAAAATCCCCCAAAGGATTTGCCGTTGTACGATGTCAGTATACAGACTTGTTACACAGTTGAAGAAAGAAGTCTCTAGTACTACTAGAGAAGACACAGACCTATACAGAAGGACAACAGCACATGAAGACTGCCAAACTGTTTGGGTTGCTGTTGCTGGCAGGTGGATGACTACAGACCAGATCCAAGCAGTGGTTACAGAGCGAGTCTTTCGCCCGATGATTGTAAACCAATTGCTTGAAGCTGGGACACTCCCTCTGACCCCTAGGTAATGTATTTTTTTAACCCGATTTCTTTGCCACCATCATCTAACTACTGAAAAACACATATGGACACAGGGAACAGAGATTTGCAAATAACTTAGCAATGGGAAAAGAGGTTTATTAATCTTTTTTAATAAAGCTTGATTAAAACCTTTTGGGGTCTCAAGTGACTGAAGGAATAAAGTGATCATAATCATTTCTGATGGAAATTAGTGGATTCAGAAAACCAGTGGCCATTATTGGAGGAAATAAACGCACTTACGAAAAGGCACCGATTTCAGAATTGAAGAGAGATTTCAAGGGAATTGGCAAATGGAAGGATGGCTCAAGTACAATGGAGGTGAATGGAGGCTAATAAGAAAGGGTGAGGAAATATTTATTTAAATACATAAAATAAAGAGAAATACAGAATCTACATACTACAGTAAGGAGGTGAGAAGATTAGGGAGGTTCGTATGAAGAGAACACTACAGAGTTAAGACAGCAGAGCAGTAGAGTATACTTAAAACAATCAGCAAAGAGGGGTGCTTAAAATTGGTTTATGAAGAATATTATTAGTGCAGGGGACCACTGAATGATTGATCAAGAAATTTCTGTGGCTATGTTGGAAAAATAAAGGGGAGTGAAGGTATACAGAAAATTGAAAAGAATAGAGAAGGGCCTATCATCCTGGGAAATGAGGGAACAAATCAGAGGAGCATCTCTATACAAGCAGAAATGAGGAACCTACATAATTTGATACAGATATTTAGGAAATCATGAAGGAAGTAAGAAAGTGTAAAAGGACCAGTGTAGATAATAGTATCACAGATTTATCAAGGATAGTGTGATACAATATTGTACCTTATCCTGGAATATTATTTACAATTACTATGAAGTCTATCATATAACCTAATGTTTTCCAATGTATCATCAAAATTAGTTTAAGGACCTACAAAGAGACATAAAATCTATAGCAAACTTTCTGAAGAGTTTTGAAGCATTTTAAGAGTTAACAAAACATGTAAATAGACAGATTTCAATCAAATTCATATATTAGCAAAAGCAATATACAGAGTTTAGCATATTTTTTAGTTTTCCCACATTCATGTTGAGTGCTGCAGAAATAAATTACAAGGCAAGCACAATGAGGTCAGACACTTAGGTTCTACAAAACTGATGGAAAGAGTTAGGACAAAATTTACTGCTTTGGAAAAATGTAATGGAAACTAGGGTGAATGACAGCCACAATTTTTAAGCTACAGGAATGATTTACATCTCATTCCATTCAGCATGAAAAGTTACACATGATATAGGAAGGTAGAGTTGATAGTGAAACGTGTAGTATGACACATCTTGTCATACACCATTTATATATGTATTATTCAGAATATTTATTATGTTAATTTATTCAGGCCATATTATGTTAATTTATTCATGTCCTAGATTAGATTATTGATACTGATATCGGTCAATCCAAATTGTTAAATGGTTTTTATTTATACGCAAGGTTACTTATATGAGAGGTGCCTATGCAAATATGCAAGCGAAATAATGCAATTGTAAGGCTGGCTAGTACGAGGGCTTGAATGTCATGTGGCAAATGACAGAAACCAAACCATTGCTTTCCTGGCAGAGTGGCGCTGACCAGGGACAATGGGCATGGAAGCTGTCGCACTCTTTCGCATCCCATTACAACCAATCAAAGTCTGGAGCAATGCACTTTGTGAGGGACATGGAACTCTGAAGGCCGAACAGTTCCCCCTGCCCCCAACAGATGAGACGCAGGGCGCAACATACGCAGGTTGCAATGTGCTGTGACATGTGGTTTCAGCATATGTGTATCCCATTAATGAAATGAAACATTGGGGTTTACAAAAGTTATCACATGTTCTGCATGTGCTGTCAGCTTCGAGAATGGAGGAGCCATCATTTTTCTGGAGGGAAAAGAAGCTGGAGTTGGACATTCTGGACCAAGTTGTGCACTGACACAGTCAGACATTCTGGGCCGGTACATGGCCTGATACAGTTGGTTCGACTCCTGGATCGGAATGTGATCCAAGACTCGATCGCAGCTTCCGATTCTTGGCTGGAATGCTGCGGTAACATGCTGTGTGAAACTCATTGTATCACAGTCTATTAGATGGTAATTTGTTACTATGCCAGGCTAAAGTCCATCTTCACGAGACAGTAAAGACCCATAAGTGAACTTGAGATTAGGATTCCAGCTCTTATCATGCAGAGTCCCTCTGATCTAGTTGGCATATTTTGCTAAACATTGTGTTGTGAAATCCCCTTGCTTGTCATGAATTCTTCAATGTTTCCCTCTATTAATGGCACCCGAGAATATCTTTCATTATTTATGGCACAATGTCAAGGTGCTGGTGTTTGTTGTCACAATATTTTATGCATGGTTTATTAATTGCATTTCTTAATTGCAATGAATATTCCTGCATCAAAATAACATCAAATTCAATCGTTGTTTGCTTCAGTTAATCGGCTAATTGTAAGGTCTAGGTATTGCATTGATGTTTGAATTAATTTGTATTAATCATAATTTTAAATATTCCCAGCAGTGTAATTTCCAGAAGATCAAATAAATCTTTGTTTTCAGTTTTCCATAATACTGCAGTTGTTGAGATTCTTGCTCACAGACTTATCATAAATTAAAAAATCATATTAATTTTAAATATCAAAATCTTATCACCCACATCCCCACCAAACACACTTTAGTACAAATGAGTAAATAGTAAAGCCCATGCTTTGCTACTATAAAGAGTTCTTTCTAAGTCCTAGATCAATATTTGAAACTAAAAGATTTCTCTTTTCATGAAGGCTCTTTCCTAGTGCTATTCTGCTTTTATCATCATTCCCGTTTCTGCAATCGGTTGTAATTTTGCTTCTTAAGTAGCAAAATTCACTTCTCCTATTGCATCCAATCCTATTTCGATATTTAATCTACTGCGATAGGTATCATTTCTACTACATTTTATCACTTTTGTCTTGCTTCGATTTATATTCAGTCGAAATTCTTCCTTCAGTATTTTGTTCATGCCATCCAGTAACTTCTCACTATCCTTGGCCTGTTCTGATAACAAGACAACATCAGCAGCAAATTGTAGCATACTGATTTTTTCTCCTTAAACATTATGTCACATGAAAATTTTTCTTTCACTTGCTTCCTCTAAATACAAGTTGAATATTAACGGCATTAGAATATAGCCTCATCTCATTCCTTTAACTGATGCACGTCTCTCATGATTCTCTACTTTTATTATAGCTACTTGATTCTTACAAAATTTATAAAGTATTCTTCTATCTCAATAATTTAGACTTGACATTTTGGACATTTCGTCTCACCTAACATTATTAAAAGCTTTTTCTCCATCAACAATTGCCATAAAATTATCTGTTTTTCTTGATCCGCCCTTCAAGTATTAATCTTAAAGCCAGAATTACTTGGCTCGTACCACGATTTTACCTAAACCCAAACTGATCTTCACCTATTATCTCTTCTACTACCCTTTCTATTCTTCTGTATATTATTCTGGTCAGTAAATTTGAAGCATGTGATTTTAGTCTAATGGTGCGATAATTCTCACATTTGTTGGCTTGTGTTTTCTTCGGGAGTGTGAAGATTATATTTTTATTAAAATCAGTTGTAATTTCTCCTGTTTCATAACTTTTTTGATATCAGCTTGAATAATCTTTCAATTCCTCCTTCTCCTAGGGATTTAAGAAGTTCTGCATGCATCTCATCAACTCCAACTGCATTATTTGCTTTCAAGTCATTCAGAGCTTTATTAAATACTGTACTCAAAACAGGAGCTCCTAAATCATCAATGTCGACAACTCTTTCCTTTTCCATTACACTATTGTTCAAGTCATCCCCCTCATATATTTTTTCAATGTATTCCTTACATCGGTTAGCTCTAGCGTCTGAGCTTAAAAGATTTTTCCCACCGGCAGTTTTAATGTTTACACCCTATTTCATCATTTCTCCAAAATCCAGTTTGATCTTCCTGTATGCAACGTATTGTAAGGAACCAGGCTGATACCGGGGTTGAGTATAGCCTAAGTGCCTCAACTTACACTCTTGATGAAGACTCACAGTTCTCTGGATAATTTACTGAATAATTTTGATTTGACCATGTAGCCTGGATAGTTCAACTTGAATGCTTCAGGTCGCCACAATATTTGTTGACCCACAAATATTGAAAAGGGTTATCAGCTAACTAAGAAATAATAACGGTTCACTTTTCCAAAGTTCTTCAAATTTATTCAAATAAAAACCAAAAGTTCAAAATAGCATTCTAAAAGTTGATTTGGCTAATCGAACATACGTTTCCAAAAGTTACAGGTTGTGGAGAGAAACTTAACCGACCAAACCCCTTTAGTAAATTAAAAGTTCACATTAGTCATTAAAGTTAAGATACGACACGACACCCAACATGGTCGCAAACAGTTCACTGACGAGCATAGCCAGTCAGGACACTACCACGAAACCGAATTAATGTTCCTTTCCATATTGTTCCCACAGTACAGATCAAACGAAACCGAAAGTAAGAAGCGACAGACTACATTTTCTAAGTTCTGATTCTACAAATCACTGGTCAAGTCATGCGCGTAGTTGCTCGATCACTTCCCGGCGTACGAATGAGACAACGTGTGCTTACCGCACGAACTATTATAGCCCGGCGCGCGCCTATGACCTTGGCAAATCTTTCTTTAATTAATATCTTCAAAAGTAGATAATGGTTTAATCTGAGATTTTTACAGGGACTTTCTATCATCCTGTTCTATTGGTTTTAATATAACTTGGCATTCCAAAAGGTTTCTATTGTCTTAACACTAAACTCATCACGTGACCAATCTTGGCGGACTTTGTGGATTTTCCCGAACTTCTCACCCGACAATCAATTTTCAAAAACTTGATTACCGGTCAAATGCTTAAATTTTTGATGAAAACCCATATATATACGGAATCGTCTCAATTAGGGCTATTTACTGATGTACTTTTTAAATTAATATCTCTTTTAATAAAAAAAGCTTATTTTTTTCTCTTAATTAAAATCACTAATTAAACTTTACTAAATTATTTAATTTTATTACCAAAATATCGGGGATAGTGCTGACTGCAGCTGGTGATAAAATTTCGGTTGTAGCTTTACGCGATTTAGAGATATTGCAAGTCTTAGAATTTCTACTTTTACGATCGCGTGCTTCAAAACTTGAACAAACGGGAATATCTCTTAAACCAAACGTTTCCCGATATGATAATTACACTTTAAAATGATTTTTATAGCAAGTTGTTACTGTGGGGAAGATTACAGGGAAATCCTTAAAGTTGAAAACTGCACTTCTCGAAATTTCTAAGTCCCGCCTAAGCAAAACTAGAATTTGCCAAAATTCTAAAGTGCTTACAGTATACTTTACCTATGACCATTTCCTTTTCTACTTGTTCACACATTTCTTGTAGCCATTTTTCTTTTGCTTTTTTGCATTTCCTGTTTATTTTATTTCTAAATTGCCTATATTGCTCTCTTCCTGCTTCATCATGAGCACTTTTGTGCCTTCTCTTCTGATCCATCAGCTCCAAAATTTCGTCTGTGATAAGGTTTTTGGGTGGCTTATTCCCTAATGCCTGATGATTCTTTACTAGGTCTTCAATGTATTCCATTCATCTCCACTGAGCTCCTTTCAGTTACTTCTTAGACCTAAGTCTACTATACTGTAAATTTTTCTCTCGTGTTATATTGTTTCAGTTTATTCACTTTCAGTCTGTTCTGCTTATTGTTCCCCTATACACTTGAATTTCAGCCTGCACTTCATTACTATCAAATTATGGTCAGAGTCTATGTCTGCTACTTGGTACACTTTACAGTCTAGATCTTTGTACCTGAATCTCTGTTTGACCATGATATAATCTAGCCGATCTCTGCCTGTATCCCCTGGATGTTTCCAGGTGTATTTCCTTCGTCCATGGTTCTTAAACCGTGTTTGCCATGACTAGCTTTCACAAAAGTCTAACAACCTGCTTCCTTGCTAATTTTTTTTCCTCCTAGACCAAAACTTCCTATACAGTGCTAGAAATTCGTTTGTAAATCCAGGCGCATTTATTACGCCTAACTTTCAGACTCAGGCGTAAAATGAAAATGTTAGGCGTAATTACATTATAATTATGAAAATACAGATATTATAGCTTACAACCTACTCCAACACAATTTAAAACTGTAAATAGGCCCAGAAAAAATTAATATGGTTTGCATGTGCAATACATTATATACCAAAATTGTGAAATAATTTAATATGATTATTGATTTCATTGTACATTGACAGTAACTTTTGAATTTTACACAATGATCTTCATCTTCAGAGGTTTAATTCCCAAATATTTTCGATTTTTTTTCCCGATTCATCGCCAGAGGATTATTTCTTTTAAATACAAATAAGCCAATAAGTAAAATAAAAATTGTAAAATGGTTTCCTTGATGTGCAAATTTTACGAATAATTTGACTTCACAGTTTCTGTGTACAATGTATCGGCAAGATCGCAGAAACAAAACCATTCAATTTATTGAATATATCACAGCTGAATAGTAAATGCAATGATTTCCCACTTTAAAAATCAGAAAAAATGCCTTACGGCCTTGCCTGAAGTGCTGTGTTACTTCTTATCTAGCAATTTTGGTCTTCGAGGATTCTGTGTGTTTTTCCACCAGTAAGCAAGTTGGGACCAAAATCATGCAGTGAAGGTCCATTCACTTTCATGAGTAATAAGTCATCTACATTTAGGGTATCCAAACAATATCGTTTCTCAGTTTTCATGTTGTTAAGCTCACTGAAACCTCGCTCACATATTGCAGTGGTGAATGGAAGCACACGGTAACATGAAATGATTTTTAATAAATTTGGATATTGGTTGTCTTCACTATTTTCGCTATATACTCTGTTCCAAAGCTGACGACTTGATAGAGATTTCTTGTCCTTACCCCATATTTTCCAGCGCAGAAATTCATCAGAAGCTTGTTGTTTGCTTATGGTCACTGCTGCAGGTAAATCCTTGAGGACCTCTTCAAACTCCTTTACTCCATAAATTAATATATCCTCATTTGGAATGTTAACTGCATGAAAAATATCTATATTTTTAAACATGCAATTAGTTCGAAGATCTTTGAAGCGTTTTGTTAATCCAGTCAAGAAATTTCTGATTATATCTTCGCGATCACGTAAAAAAATCTGCAGACCCTGTTTACTCAATTTTATACTTTTATACTCACAAGTACCAGTACCAAAGTTACAGTCCTTATCAAATTGAGACAGAGTTTCTCCATTGGCAGCAATTAAATTTTTCAATTTCATTTCGCAGATTGTAAGTTCAGACATCACTTTCTCAATGTTCGCCTTGTCATATTGAATATTTTTGGAAAATGTTGACAAAACGTCAGTTACATCAATCGGAAAGTACAAAAATATTATGAACCGCACTGATTTTAAAATTTTTAAGTAGTTCGTCAACTTTGCTTGAAGGATTTTATCAGCACAGAAATCTTCAAAATACGAAACAGTGACTGTGAAATTCCTGAGCAATGGTTTTAAAGCTCTGTTTTTTTTGTTTTTTTTTAAGAACTCCACCTGGTGGATATGATAGATACGTGGTTAACGACTGATTCATCCAATGCTTCAGCCAAATCTTTAAATTGTTTCTTATGCTTTGGACTTTCAGAAAAAAAAATTGTATACACCTTAATTACTTTTTCGCATGTTTGAGCGTAGTTTATGTAACTGGGGCTATCAGAAACACATAGTTCTATCTGATGAGCAATACAATGCACCGATATAATATTCCCGCACACGTTGAGCAATTTTGCAACCACACCATTGCTAACACCGATATTAACACTTGCCCCATCTAGACAGACACCTACAAGTTTCTCTTTCCAAGAATCACCATCGAATGTTTCATTTTAAAGTGTCCAAAATACATTAGCTGATCCGTCACTTAATGGCTTTAATTTTAAGAAATCTACTCGTTCCTGCCCTTTTAACAGATGCTACGTAGATGATTTCACATTCAATTGTTTTTCTTGTAACTGTAACAAACGTGGGTAATCTGTGAACGCGAAGTTGCCTTTTGCAATGGAGTAAGAAGTATTAAATAAAACACACATTTTTTGGTAGACTTTGTCACTCATGGCACTCAACGTAAGTGCTAACGGTGTCTGCAATGATTTTTTTTTCGTTAAATCTGCCGCACACGAATTCTGATGGACTTCACTTTTTTCATGTTTTTTAACCGTTTCTAATCTAGATATAACCTTTGCATTTACGAAACTCGTTAAAGATGAATTCGCAAACTGACTACAAACGACGCCTATTTTCGCTGCCTTGTTCTACTGATAACCAAGGAAAACTTTTTTGCCACTTACTTAATGTGTGTTTACCCACGGCATTAGTTGTCGATGTACTGGTGGTAACAGCAGGCATAGTAGCTGATAAATTTTGAACTGTTTTTGATCGTTTACTTGCTTGTTGACCTCCTGGATTGCGTGAAGTCGGAGCAGGCTTACTGGTTGTAATTGAAGGGCCTGATGATTTGTCAGCAGCTGATGTTTCTTCATTTTCTGGCAGTACTCGTTTATCGGTTCCTGTAACACTTCTATCACCAATACTTGTCTTTACAAATGGTATAAGATCAGAAATTTTACGAGACATCTTTACATCCTTTGTTAAGCGAATAACAGAAGAATAACTCACGCGCTAGAATTCTTTTTTTCACTTCGCGGTACTTTCCACTACACTGTTACCACTTCTGAACTTCAGAAACGTATTATAGGAAACTTTGAAATAGATCAAAATGATTAGAATTGAAATTAATTATTAGAATATAACCTTGAACACGCAAAACTGAAAACAAGTTCCGAAATGTAATTTTTTAAGTTTTGATGCTTAGGCGTATTTTTTACGGCTTTGACGGAGATTTCAGGCGTAGGGTAGACCGGGGGATTGCCGCCACCCGGGGCATTGCCGCCACTCCCAATATGTTAGTCAAGGACATCGGTTATCCGGCCTGACAGCTCCTGACCTCTAGAAAACGATGCTACAACTAATGCCCCGAGTGGATGGCAGCCATTGCGCTCGTTGTTTTGCTTTTACAGTGACGAACGTTGTTTTGAAGAAGTTCGATCTTATTTTTCCACTTTGATTAAGCTGAGGTATGTACCTTTAGATGTTACAATGCCTGCATTTACTATGAATAACCTTTAACTAGATATTTTAGCCTACATTTTAATCAACAATATTGATCACTCATTTGTTTGATGTCTTTAAATCTAAGTTTCTTTCATCTTGTCGGAACGGGGTTATGTCGCCACCTCTCCAGGGGTAGTGCCGCCATGGTGGCGGCATTACCCCAGGACGCGCCTTTCCACTGTATAGGTCAAAAACAATTTTTTAAAGGAGCGAAAATGCGCAAAAGTAAACTGTGCTTAGTAAAAGCTTTCTTGTAAATCTTCGAGGGATTTAGGAGATAGGATACTTTTTATTAACTTACCAAGAAACATTAAGTATAGCTTTGAAATGTTGATATTAATTAATTTTGAATGGAAATAAATTTTGTATCTAGTAATTTGGTTCCTTCATTGTGTTTTCTAAAAAAAATATGTTGGATGAACATGATTCAACAAATATGTGTTTTCATGAGGTGTCATTTAAAAACTAACTCTCAATAATAAGAATTTTAGTTTATTTTAAATTTAATTATAATATCAATGTAAATTAACTAAAAACAGTTTTTTTTCTTAATATAATTAATATTGCATACGATTTATTCAAATGAGAATGGGCTTTAAGTGATCTTTAAATTTTAAGTTTCCAATTACCAACTATTATAATGAACTAATTGTTTTATGTAATTTATGAATGCACCAAATTTAAAACTTTACATATATTAAATTAATAATTTTTCTCTTAGTTTTCCGGTAAATAATTTTAAAAAAATGTTTTGGAATAAGCCTACTAAACATTTTAGTGTGTGATTAAAATTTTAGTTTTTATGCTTCTCATAATTTTGGATAACTAAAACAAATTTTCGTTTATTTTCTAGATGCCTAGAGTTCATAAAAGGTTTACCGATAAAGCTAAATGGTCTGAGCAAGATTTGAAAAGCAGCTTTGCAGCATGTGTCTGAAGGGAAATCAGTGAAAAGTGTTGCTCTATACTTCAATATTCCACGATCGACTCTTCGTGATAGAATAAAAAATAATAAAACATCGACTCCTACCATGGGCAGAAACCCAGTTTTTAACAGGGAACAAGAAGAGATATTGAAGGACAGAGTTTTTACAATGGCAAGCCTATTCTATGGAATTACAATCACAGAATTAAGACGTATGGCATTTGAGGTGGCAGAAGACTTAAATATCAAACACAATTTTAATTGCACAAGACTGGCCGGAGAGAATTGGGTGAATGGTTTTCGGAAAAGAAACGCTAAGATTTCTCTAAGAAAGCCCTCTGCAACAAGCATGAACAGGGTAATGGGTTTTAATAAAGAAGAAGTTGATATTTTCTACCATAATCTAGAGTCTCTAATGGATAAGCATAGCTTTGAACCGACGCGCATTTTCAATGTGGATGAAACGGGAATATCTAGTGTTCAAAGGCCTGTTCATGTCCTTGCACCTAAGGGTAAAAATCAAGTTGGAGGAATCACAAGTTGGGAGAGGGGCCGTAATATCACAGTTGTTTGCTGCATGAGCGCGTCTGGCTCATTCATCCCTCCATTGTTTATCTACCCACGGAAAAGAATGTCACCATTGTTGGAAAGGGGGGGGGGACATGCTGGTTCAGTATATACCAGTTCCCATAACGGCTGGTCCAATGAGAACATTTTTTTAGACTGGCTCAAGCATTTCAGAAAAACGTGCATTCCTCGATTGAAGATCCTGTTCTACTTATCCTCGATAACCATGGGAACCACGTGTCCCTCGAAAGCTATGAATTTTGTCGTGAGAACAATATTCACATGCTCTCAATCCCCCCACATACCTCACATAAGATACAACCACTCGACGTCTCATTTTTTGCACCTCTGAAAAGAGCATTCAATAAGGAGTGTGACAAGTTTATGAGAGCAAGCACCTACAAGAAAATCACTCCTTATGACATAGCATCAATCTTTAATGGCGCTTATATGTCAGTTGCAACAATAGAGAAGGGAGTATCAGGATTTCGCAGCACTGGGATCTTTCCAGTAAGCTCAAACACCTTCAAGGAAGAAGATTTCTTCCCTGTTCAAAATCTGGAGCCAATGTGCATCGATGATCCAGATGACACAGAATCTGAAAATCAAGAACAGGCAGAAAAGATGATCTTAGAAGGAACTGGGGAAGAAATAATCTAAATGCGAGCAACACCTCTGAAGTTGGGTTACTGGATGTAGAACCTTGCTCATCAAAGACCGTTCAGGAAGTGCCTCAAAAAACGTTTCTTCAATCGCTAGAAAAGTTTTCACCAATTCCAAAATTGGCAGCAGAAAGGGTAGCGGAAAGTTCTGAAAGAAAAGGTCACTCGTCAATTCTAACGGGAACCCCAATGAAGGCAGTTTTGGAAGAAACAGTAGCTAAAAGAAAGGAAAAGACATTGAAAAAGGAACAAGCCGAAAGAAAATCTGCAGCTAAGGTTTTGGGAATGTCCATCAAAACTGAATCCAAGGCAAGGAAAGAAAAAGCAGTGACAACACGGCAAAGGAAAATGAATAAATCTGTTAAGAAAAGGGGCAAGCGACTTTTTAGTTTTGAAAACTCTTCAGATGAGGAGGACATCGACGTCAAAATGTTGTGTGACGACAACGATAATGATGACCTTTTTGATCCAAGCGATCCAAACTTCAACTTTGTGCCATATGCAATGAATATGGAAGCAACGAACTGTGGTACAGATGCACTTGTTGTGGCAAGTGGGTGCATTCAGAGTGTAGCGATGCTGAAACAGCTGAAAACTACATTTGTGATTTTTGTAAATTTTAAGAAATCAGATAAATTTAAAATACACTGTTTTTTCACTCGTATAAACTAAAAATGTCTTTTCTATTGCTTTTAAATTCCTACATTGTAATGCTAATTTCATATAAGATTTTTAATAAATTTTCCTTCTTAGTATTTTAGTCATATTGGCTAGTGGTGTCATTACCCCAGGTTCGTGGCGGGATTACCCCGGCTCCCTGGGTAATACCGCCACAGTGCAGAGGTTAATAAGTTAATTTTTTTGACTATTTCCTTTAAAGATTTATTGATAAAAAAAATTGTATACATTCTTAAGATTGCGTAATATGTTCCAAAAATTTATCTAGCTCATAAATACAATTTTTGATGGTGATAAAAATTGAAGTTCCTTAAGGTGGCGGCATTCCCCCGGTCTACCCTAAAACGAAAATATTCAGGTGTAATTACGCCTAACGCCCTGTCAATTTCGAGCACTGTTCCTATAGCATTCCTCTCTTTTCCTTCTCCCATTATCGTATTCCAATCACCCATGATTATTAAGTCACTGATTACAAAATTAACTTTAATGTTAAAAAAAGCGTGGGGTGCTCTACATAACTTTTGACAATGACTCTGTCTTTACAAACAGCCAACGACAAAAAAGACAACTGATATAGCACCCCATGTTTTTTAACATTAAAGTTAATTTTGTAATCAGTGACTTTATACTTTAAGCTTATTCAGAAAAATTAATTTATCCTGAATTGTGGGACGTCCTATCACCATTAAACAAAATGTTTATATTTAAATATTATTTTTAACCTTTTAGTTCACATTACTACGAAAGCGTGTTTTTAGTTTTTTAAACTATAATTTTATTTTTAACTTTTTACTTCAGATAGTTTCAAAAGTATGTTTCTTACTGTTGGCTTTTCTTCGCCAATCTCGCTGTTTCTTCGAGTTGTAGCTTCATTTTTAATTTTTATTCCCATGAGTAAAATACAGTTAAATGGTCAACTCACAGAGATCCAATACCAGGGTAAATGTGGAAGGCTACTTTTTTATAATAGTACGAATTAATGTTTCGAATACTCATTCAACATCACGTTAAGCGACTGCAGACAGAGAAACCATTCTGGATAGGAGACAGCGGAAGACGATCGTCTACAGCAACCATAGCTTATAAATCACACCCGGGAAACTGGAGATGGTCCCCAACGATGATGATGGCTATATTGGACGGGAAATCTCTGAAGGGACTGGCCGCCAAATGACGAAGGTTTCCCGAATCACGCCTGTGCACCAATGTCGTGGCTGCATTTGCCTAACTCAGGATACGTGTGGTTTAACTTGAAATCATAACCATGGGTTATCCTAATCTTTTCCATTTATAATATCTGCAAAAATTCGAACCAAAATCGGGATTCGAGCAGGGAATGTCTGTTCGCCAGTCCACGCGCCTTAACCAACTGGGCCACAAAGGCGATTCGGAAACTGGGTGAAAATGTGCCGTCCACATCTTTCACAAGACGGTTAAATCACTTTAGTGTTTTTACTGTCAAAGTAATGAGATTACCAAGACATAGATACGAAATTGTTGGATTGTCATCGGTTCTTAATACATGTACAAAATTTCGGACAATTCGGACTTTCTGAAGTGGGTGAAAATTGAACTGAAACTTTCCATTACATTCAACCACTTTTAAGTTGTTTCTAATAATGTGATGAAAGTGAAATTATTGAATTTTTATCGGTTCTTAATAAGTGTGCAAAATTTCAAACGATTCGGACGTCAGTAAGCGGGTAAACACTGAAATGAAAGATTCCATTACATGCAACCATTTTTCTATTGTTACTGTCAAAGTAACGAGAATAGCAGGACGTTGCTAAGAGACTACTGCATTGTCAACGCTTCTTAAAACGTGTGCAAAATTTTTCTGTTTTTACTGTCAAAGTAATAAGAATATCAAGACATAGCTATGAAATTATTGTATTGTAATCAGTTATCAATACATGAGCAAAATTTCAAACAATTCGGATAACTGGAATTGGGTTAAAATTAAATTGCAAAATTCCACGACATTCAACCATTTTTCTGTTACTGTCAAAGTAATGAGAATAGCAGGATATAGCTATGAAATTATTGTATTATCACTGGCTCTTAATATGTGTGCCAAATTTCAAACAGCTCACATATCTGGAAGTGGATCAAAATAGTTGTAAAATTCCGTTACATTCATTCATTCATACATACATACATACATACATACAAGTCAAGCTAATATGAAGCGTGTAAAAAGGTTGGCAATGGAGACTGTGTGGATCCTATTACTACTGCATCATCTGTTTGGAGTACTTAACTGTGTATAAGAAGAACATTAGTACATTTTCGAAAAGTTTTGTAATAACTATGCCCCGGATTTTTAGGATCTAAAAAACCAAATTTAGGTTTATTCAATTCGAGTTTTAGGCTTTTATAGGTTTTTAAAATTCTGATTTAAGAACTTACACATTTATAAGGCAAATAAAATTTAAAACATGCAATATATACTGCCATAGTGTTAAAAACATTGTGACTTTATAATACAATATCACGTACTCCTTAAAAACTTCTAAAATGACATATATCGTTCAAATTAAAACATGCGACATAAAACACTATTATGTTCAAAACATTTCATCTTTATTGTGGATAATAAACCACTCATTTAAAACTTCTAATATGACAGTGAACAATGAAATATTTTGACAGTTTTTCAAGAGTAAACCATCTTCTCACTTTCGTTAAAATTTTCTTCAATGCGGAAAAACTACGCGCGACGCCACATGAGGTAAGAGGTGCGAACTTCGTATTAGCGATTTCATTAGGATTCCAAGGCAGTACTTCTTGTTCCTTTAGTCCAGAGAGAACACGGCCTATTTGTTCCATCCTCTTGAAATCTGGACTGCGGGCTGAAACAGACTCCCGCTTCTTTGCTACATACACCCCAACAGGTCTAGGAGCCACTTTGGCCCTCACTTCTTGGATGATTTGAAGTGCTTCCGTCAACGGTAGATTGCCTCCTTCCAACTTCTTGATTGAAAATCCTAGGTTGCAAAAATTTGCTTTTATATATGTCAACTCCTGTACAGCTGGTACTGAGTGCAACGCTTTCTTTGCATTTACTATAGCAGTAGCTTCGCTTTCATCTAATGCATCGATGCTCTTATAGTTTTCTGCATAATATATTGCAGCTGAGAGCCAGGTCCCCCATCGTGTCACTACTGGCTCGGGTGGGTGGGGTATTGATGGAAGTTTTTCCCTGAAAGTAACGATTCGACTTGGCGCTTTCAGGAATATTTTCTGCACTGAACAAATTATCTAGTTAACTACAGGGTTCTGTTCCCGAATTTTTTCAAATGCCCGGTGGAGCCCATGAGTTAGGCAGGCGACATGCGCCATCTGTGGATGGAAACCCTTCAAACACTCCCCTGATTTTATCATATAAGCTGCACTGTCTGTCACCAACAACCGCAACTTATCCTCGTGTTTTGGACCTGGTACCAACACCTTTAATGCATCCCTTACAACAATTGCCACAGTAGAGTGGCTTGTCGTTGAAGTTCTCTGCACATAATGACATCGGGTATACTAGGTTTCTCACATGCGAGCTTGTCTATAACAACGCAGGAATCTGTCGTCTCATCTACATTTTGCCAGATGAAGTGGTCAGCAATGTCCACCCGTATTTCTTCAATGGTTTTTTCATACAGCTGAGGCAAGTAATTATTTCTTAAAGTGGATTCATCTGGTATTTTTCTGTTACAAAATTCTTCTAAAAAGATTTTCATTCTGGAGTGTTGAAACTAGTATATTAGCGGCAATGAGAGCTTCACACTGACGCAGGTTAAACGAATCTTCTATTCCTAGCTATGAACTTGTATGAAACTCTGCTTCTGTTTGGATGCATTTCTCCTGGTAACATTTGCCAAATGAGTTGCTGAATTCTGATACTGTAGTACGTGGGATCGTTGTTCTGCAGGATCCTATATAGAAGGCAAAAATAAAAATAGTCCACCTGAATATAACACCCCTGATAATACCCAGTTAATATTATGAAATTTGATCCAGCAGTCTAGACTATATCACTTTATGTTACTATAGAAATGAAAACAAATAAAATATATTTTTTTTTATAAACGTTTCTCGGGAAACAAGCCGAGTTATATTGTTATTAAAGCACAATATTTCGGCGACTTTAATCTCCGTCGCCATCTTCAGGTGCAGTTGCAAGTCTTGAAGTCTGCCTTGAAGTCAACCTTGAGCGTGTTGTTTGTAAACTGGCATGGCAACGACAGATGTTGTTATGTTGCCTAGCAGCATCTCAGATGTTATTAGACGCCCGCGGAACACAAAAAGCAGAGCGTTGGTGATGAGCAGCCTCAATTACAGGAATCCATGCATCACTTATCTGGAATCCACAATCCCTGTTTACCAAATCAGACGCGAGGCGAATTTCAAATGCTTCTTTAATGACGCTGTCCCAGAAGCCTCTCGCATGTGTCAACACCTTAGTCGCTTCGAAATCAAAACCATGTCCTTCTGTTAAACTATGTTCCGCCACTGCTGATTTGTCTTTTTGCCCCAGGTGAACATGACGGGCGTGTTCCAAACAACGTTGTTGTACGCACCGTATGGTCTGACCGATGTATTTCTTTCCACATTCACACGGGATGCAGTAAACTCCAGGTGTACGCAGGGCAAGGTCATCTTTTGGAGAGCGCAAAATGTTTCTCAATTTTGGTGGTGGTAGAAAAATGCTCTTAATGCCATTTCTTGCCAGGACTCTTCCGACCCTAGATGTTGTGGCGCCAGAGTACGGCAAGAAGGCTAATTTATCGTGTGGACCATTATCGTGTTTATTAGGCCTACGTTTCATTTCCCGAAATGCCAACTGTATCTGATGTTCATTGTATCCATTCTTTCTGAAGGTATCACGGAGATGTTTTAACTCACTAGGAAGGTTGTCTTTATCACATATTGCCCGCGCTCTGTGGACAAGAGTAGTTAGTACTGTATTGCGCTGTGCAGGGTGATGATAACTGTGCGCGTTTAGGTAAAGGTCTGTATGCGTTTGCTTCCTATACACCGTGTGTCCCAAAGTTCCATCAAATTTCTTTATAATCAGAATGTCCAAAAAGGGCAAGCGGCCTTCCTTTTCAACCTCCATCGTGAATTGGATGTTTTTGTTGACACTGTTCAAGTGAAGGAGAAACTTATCTAGATTGTCTCTGCCATGAGGCCAAACAACAAATGTGTCATCCACATACCTAAAGAAGGCACTGGGCTTCATGGGGGCACTTTCCAACGCTATCTCCTCAAAATGTTCCATAAAGAAATCAGCTATAACAGGTGACAGGGGACTGCCCATTGCAACTCCCTCGACCTGTTCATAGTAGTGCCCGTCATACAAGAAGTACGATGATTGTAATGTGTGGCGGAACAGCTCAACTAACCTGGGCTCGAAGTGCTGTTGTAGTAGAGCCATCGTATCAGCCAGAGGAACCCTGGTGAAGAGGGAAACCACATCAAAGCTCACCATCAAATCCTGTTGACGTAGGTGAAGTTCTTTAACAGTATTAATAAATTCCACCGAGTGGAAAGAAATACATCGGTCAGACCATACGGTGCGTACAACAACGTTGTTTGGAACACGCCCGTCATGTTCGCCTGGGGCAAAAAGACAAATCAGCAGTGGCGGAACATAGTTTAACAGAAGGACATGGTTTTGATTTCGAAGCGTCTAAAGTGTTGACACATGCGAGAGGCTTCTGGGACAGCGTCATTAAAGAAGCATTTGAAATTCGCCTCGCGTCTGATTTGGTAAACAGGGATTGTGGATTTCAGATAAGTGATGCATGGATTCCTGTAATTGAGGCTGCTCATCACCAACGCTCTGCTTTTTGTGTTCCGCGGGCGTCTAATAACATCTGAGATGCTGCTAGGCAACATAACAACATCTGTCGTTGCCATGCCAGTTTACAAACAACACGCTCAAGGTTGACTTCAAGGCAGACTTCAAGACTTGCAACTGCACCTGAAGATGGCGACGGAGATTAAAGTCACCGAAATATTGTGCTTTAATAACAATATAACTCGGCTTGTTGTTATAAATAAACAACGCCGAGAGAAATTACATTCATTTATAAATAAAATATAATTTATGTTGTAAAATAATTAAAAAAATACGTATATTGAACAAATTAAACTTACTAGTTTTACACATGCTTGGCGATACATAATTTTCCCATCTGTAGAAAAGTTCTTATCCGCTCCAATCCACTCTCGCAGGAGACTACTTCTTGAAGATTTCTGTTTGGGCATTATGGCTTTTAATGAAGGAATTAAAAGTATATAGGCCTACAGAATGTTTTGATTTCCATGTTATTACTGAACGATGATGGTATACAACTGTTAATTTCTCAGAAAGAGTTTGCGTTTCTGAGATTGTTAACGTTTATGTATAAAACTTGCTTTGTCGATTTGTTTCTACTGAATGTAATCTTTTGTAAAATGTGAAGTAGCCACACCGCATTGTTACAACTTTTTTCCATGTTACCGTCAACAATGAGGTTAAAACAATATCATTTAATATTGTGTTGAATAGTTATGCCAATTTTAAAATAAATACATTTGTTTTACACATAAACGTAGTCTGTTTACTCTCCAAGTTCGGCTTCACCCTCGGACTCATTCCTACAGCACTTACATTTGCAGCATCTTGGAGCTTAGGATTCACTTAGTAATATATACAGCTGGGGATGGTGACTGGCCGGATCGCTCAGGTGACATTAACTTGGATCGATGTGGAAGAAGAAAACGAAATTTGTTAGAAAGGGGAAAAGGAGGCAGCCGTAACCTGTCAATAATGCATCTGTCTGAAGGGGGAAAGGAAAAACCCGGAATACCATTTCAGAACAGCCGACGGTGGGGTTCGAACCCATGGTGTCTCCCCGAGTCCAGATTACTCGCCCACGGCCGGAACCACTGAGCTAATCCGGTCGGTCATTTGTTTTATTTAAGTAACAAAATTACAGTCGGACTGGATCAGTACATCGAATTAGGTGATTTTAGGTTCTACAAACCGAATTAGGTCATTTTAGGTCGTAACATAAAAATCAGGTTATTTTAGGTCCTATTAAATTTATGAATTTTACTAGTTTATACTCAAGACGAAAGAGAAAATTAAAATTTCTGCAATATTATGTTGGGAACAAAATAGGTTCGAACCTAAGAATCCGGGGCTTAGTAATAACTAGTTCAAAACGAATAAAAACTCCATTACCGTATGTCCTTCATAGAATTTGTTGTAAATAAGGAAAAGATGTGACTAATCATAACCTATTTTTTCAGTGTCATAAATCCAGTCACATTCTTAAAGTAATGACAACAATGACCCACAAAAGTAGGAACAGAGGTGTCCAGTATCATATTTCACCAGTTAGTATTACATGGGCACACAGTTGCTTGACAATTTTAATGCGAAGTATGGCTTCTTGCAAAATATTTGGCAGCTCAAAGTGTCAGATATCTTCTAGCCCAAAGTGCCAAAGCCATGATATTGGCAAATATGTACACCTTCCAAGACTGATTTGTGGAACAAATGTCTGTCTGTACAGTAACTTGTTCAATGTTTCGTTGTCAACCCTTGCCTGGCTATAGAAAGAGCAATGGAAAAAGTTATGACCAATAAGAAAAAAAGCAGTGTCAAAGACAAGCTTAGCAGCAAATTAGAATGAATTCCTAAGCCAAACCAATTGTTTCACAATTGGTTGTGCCTACAAAACCCAAGTAATTTTCAAAAGGCCTGATCCTTATTTTTGCTCCAATCTTCCTGAAACTCTACCACTTTGTAGAATTGATTATTCATAAAACTATATGTTGTTACAGTTTTGCTTCTGAAAGTTGAAGATTCATTTTAATTACTTGTATGAAATTTGTAAAAATTTTTGTGAAGAACAAAATACTTTTAATCATAGGGTTTCTTTTAATTTTCTCTTTAATTTGGCATATTTGCAGCTCTGTGGCTATTATTATTCTGGTGTAATCTCCAGTTTTCCCTATTACGCTTAATTTTTATTTTATTTTCAAACCACTTGGTGCACTCTTAAAATATTCAAAAATTCATATCCCACTTATGACTTTAAATGAAAATTGCACTGTTTTGTCTGCTCTACTCTCTAGTATCCACCTTTTAACAAATTTCACTTTCTTAATCACACTTTGGCATGCAACAAGTGACATCACATGCCATCAATGTGTCAAAGGTGTCTCCCAAGAATTCTGGCATGAAAGTCCAGTTTCTCATCCTATCATCCTAATTTTACCACCAAACTGTTCATTTATTTAATTTTTGCAACTATTTAATCATATTTTCAGCTTTCAATTTAGTTTCCTTTTACCAGTTGAATTTCTTTATCCCTCCAAAAACCATACTTAAGATTTATTTACTGGCTCTAAATTGCTGACAATGTATTGCCATAATTAAATTTAGTTGAACTATTTAAATAGGGGTCTTTCTATTTTTACACCCTAGAATTTTATTGTTGTCACTGTAGATTACATCATCTCAACCACATGGCAAATAGACTTTGAAAATTGTACTGAAGATGATAGAGTAATTTAAGACTGTGTAATTTTTTTTCAACTTTAATTTTTGTGTTTATACTTAACAGTTTTAGTTTGGCTTGAAGAGTCTTGACGTAAAGTTTAAGCTAATATCATTTAATTATAATGTTGTAGGCTTTAAATTAACCCCCATTTATTGGTTATGTAAAGCTTAATCCTTCATTACACACTACTCTTGTCAGACACTTGGATGCCAAACTTTGCTAAGCTATAAAAAGAACAATTGAAAAGTTATGGCCAAATAACAGCATTCAAGCAATGCTTAGTGGCAAGTATGAATGCAGTTCTAAACCAAATGATTTGATTTGCCTGTGAAACTGGTTTCACCTATAATATGGAGTCCTTGATAATACTTAGTAGTCTGGTGATACAGATATACCATCACTGGATTACAGATTAACCAACTGCAATGTGTGTAGAAAGCAAAATTCAGTTGTACTCTCAAAGAACTATGAAATTTACAAAAGTATCCATTCACAAAATAAACTGCTGTATTTTGAATAAAACTCTTTACCCATCAAAATAAAAATATCAGAACAAGCTCAACTGGGCAAGACACATTGGACTGGTTGTAGGAAAAGGTTTAAAAATGCTTCACTTGTTGGAGAGAGTGACAACGGATTGTACGAAAGAAGTAAAGGAGTTGGGTTACAAAACTTTGGTCAGACAATTACCTGAATATGGTGGTATAGTATTGGACCCACATTTTGGTAATCAAATACAGAATTGGAGAGTGCAAAAAAAGGGCTGCTAGATTTGTCTATGGAAATTACTGTAGATCACAATCAGTAACCAATATGATAAAAGAGCTGGAATGGGATTCATTGGAAGAGAGGAGGAGGGTGAAGAGTCGTGGAGTGTACGAGGCGTATATTGGTGATGAGGCATGGAAAGACATTGGTGTAAGAATTAAAAGTAATGCATAAGAGGGAATAAATGACCATGTCCACAAGCTGACATATGTTTCAGGCACATGGGTGTGGGAAGATTTTCTATTATAGATATGGGGGTCAGGGATTGGAATAAGTAACCAAGAGCATTGATGAATAATTTACCAAAAACATTGAAATAATTTAAAGTTGAAATTTGTAGAGGGCAAAAACTTAGTGGCTACATCAAAGGGGAGGAAATGGGTGTGTAGGGAGATTGCCACCAGAGTGTGCACTCCATTGCAATTAAATTAAATTAGATATTATGATAAATGATTATGAAAATATGGTTTTATTGGTCATCTTGCTGTATATATCAAAATCTTGAAAGCATTTACAGCCAAATTAAAACCAAGGACAGTCCACAGTTTTATTTTACATTTTACTGTTACAATTTAGCAGAAAACCCTGATTAAGACAAAATTTTCCAGAATTATGAAATTTTGCCTATATTCTGTTTTTGCAAATACAATTAGCAATAATCTGAAACTAAACTAACAAGTACTAAAAAAAAAAAAGTCAATATACATTAAAACAATGAATTATAGTTATTTCACATATAACAGATAACACAGCCTTAAATAAAATTTTATTTGATTTAACACATTAACCATATTGTGTTGCAAGGAAGAACAAATAATTTACATTATTTACAATATAGTAAATTGAAATATGTACACTACAGTCTTGCCATATCTGGCAACCATTGCTTGAAATACATCTGTTCTATTCATTCATGTAAAACAAATGACTGCAAATTTATAAATTATCAGCTTCATAATGTAGGCAACTACATTACATTTGGTAAACAGAGCACCTGTAATAACAATTTATGTTGTATAATTTACTTCTTGTCATGATGCAGTAGTTTTGAGAAATTGTGTTTCTTTTCTACATCTCTTACACACTGGCAGAATAAAGAGCATAAGGCCAGAAAGTATTATAAACAATCCGGCCAAGTAGAAAGATAGGTCGTAGCTGCCAGATACATCATAAATCCAGCCTGAAAAAAATTACATTATTTGCTTATCCTACAGTTATTTCATAGAAAATTTTAACAAGATTTAAATTTATTAGCTTTGTTCCTCAATTCTATGAAGTTTGAAGTATTTAATATATTAATGGAAATGAGAGTACAAGTGCTTTGGCTTACCTGCTAAAGGTGGACCAACTAAATTTCCAAGTCCTTGCATAAGCAGCAACAACCCATATCCATTAGCAAACCTCTCAAGAGAAACCATTTCCACCAGAATAATTGAAGCTAGTGTGTAATTTGCAGAGATTGCAAAACCAAAAATACAAGCTACAATACACAGCCCCAAATATGTGTGCTGCAATGGTACTATAGCTGTTGACAGACCACAAACAGTCATACAAATTGCATACACAGCCAAAGCATTCACCTGAGGCCTATCTCCAAGCCACCCCAGTAATACCTGGAAAATAAAATGTATTATTTACACCAAATAAACTGATGAACAAAAATGTTAATAGTATTATCTTTTATATAAGGTCCCACAATTACTCGTTTCCTTATACCGGTAATTATTTTTTCTCCAGTTATAATAGTGTAAAAAACATTTGTCAAAAGAAGAAAATTGACGTCTATTGTGAAATTATTTTACCTCCATATCAACTGATACCACAAAAACAATTAGAGGTACCAAAAGCTCAGTGGGCTATGCAGTGTTCCTCAAATCCAAAGTTTGTTTTATAATGAAGTTGTAATATAGTAAGGCTTTTGAGCCATGTTTTAAACTAAAGAAATGATAAAACAAAGATTGCAAATAGAAGAAAGGAATGCATTCCATTTATCACAAACTCTAACATTTTGACATATCATTATTGGGGAAATCTAGAAGTAAAATTACTAGGAAACTGATTTGACTCATCATGCAATAAACAATGAAAATTATTAAAATAATAGAGCAAGGTTGTTTCAATTTAAAATGGAGGGAAGACAAATATATAATGTTTAAAATGCTTAAATAATATTGCTACCAAGTTTCACGTTGAATTTACAAATTAATTTTTGAAATAGAACTTTAATGAAATGACCTAATATTTTGCTTATATTTACTTAGATTTTTTAGATATAGTTAGTAAACAGTATTAGAAGTAATGTCAATATAAAAAGAAGTTTTGGAAGAGAAGATATTTTAAAAGCGTTTTCAAAGAAAAATGATCGAGGAAAATAAGAGTTAAGCTTTGGCAATTCTTACAGAGAAATAACACAGAGAAACAAATCCTGAGTGACCAGTATAGCATCAAGTATACACTTATGACACTGTTCAGCCTTGTACAGTTTGCCATGCATTCCACCCCAGAATAAAATGGACCTACATTTTAACATGGAATCCTTAAAATGGAACTCCAAAGCTTGGCTCAAACAATCAAAAACAATTCTTAAAAAATTTTGCTCCCAGCACGATTTTAACTGGAGACCACATGGAGATTTTTAGAAGCACCTTAGCCATTGTGCTACCAGCCCACTTTGTTGGTAACCCTTACAGAGACGTGTAGATACTATGCATCTGTCTTTCACAGTTCAGTTTTTCATAATTCCATGACATTATGTATTATCTGTACAGAAAATAGTATCATTTGTCCTTTCTAAAGGCAAACAGCATCATCTTGTCAAATGTCATCACAATTATGTTAGCCATTTAGCCCTGATAACATAATAGAGAGAGTTTCTTTCATATTTATAATATTAGTATTGATTCAGTATTAATTTACTGGTAATGAATCATCCCTTTTTTTCAGACAAGTTGCCCTTGCACAGATTTTTTTTTATTTTTTTATTTTTTTTTTTTTTTTTATGTGGTTTTGTGGCCAGGAGAAAATACTAATATTTTGTTTCATCAATGTTTCTCGTGAAACATTCACAAATGTACAATGACAAGAAAATTTTCATTTATAATCTTTTAGTCATTTCTAAGACGTTTAGGACAATTTGTATATACAAGTTGTTAAAAAAGTTCCAAATATGTTAGGAGGTGACTATTCATAAAAAAGACAAAAATGTAAAACATTGGGTCGCAAACCCATCATTTTGGTGTTAATAGCAGGTGCATCAAGTAACATCTGACCATGGCAATGCTTAGCATTATTGTGGTTGGTTCTGGACCAGGATTGCATTTTCAGTGGATGTTGGCACATACAAGACTGACCAGGACAGCACGATTTTGCTGCCTCCTTCACTTGAGTCCACCACTGATCTTGCCACAGCAGCCTTGAGTCTTCAAATTTTATCTTGTCTCCCATGGTTGATGTGGAAAGAAGACCAGTTGTTGAATTGAGTGAAAGAAGAGCACATGATTCCTTATGCTGAAATGCAGGGGGTTTACATTTCCTTCGATGGAAATCACATTGTAAACCTGGTATTAACTCCAAAAGTATGCATTTGCAATTCAGATTATTAGATATTTTTGTCTTACTTTGATGCACCACCTAAAATATTAGACACTTTTTTAACACCCTGTACATAGAACATCAGGTGCATAAATGTTTACTAGTGCGAAACAGTTTCATTTTAGTGAAACTATAAATCTATGAGCAAATGCATTACAAATATTTGCAGTTTCCCATTCTTGATGTTAGTTTCTTTATTGCACCACAGCAGATAATAACCTCAAATTGATGCAATTATCTGTACTACTGTAAGAGTCCCTAAAACTCTGGGAATAATTAACAGCAGTATGTTCAGTGTATCATATAAACTAATTCAATGATGAATTATGATTAAACTGTGATATAATGAAAGCATTAAAAATGTAGTTTCTTACCATTCCAAACATATTTAATAATCCAAGAGCACTTATTAACAATGAGGCATCATTTTCACTGAAGCCCATTTCAACTGCTCGATCTGTTAGAAAGACATATGGTACCTCATACCAAGTATACAATAGAAAGTTTGACGCCGCAAAAAGAGAAAATTGTGGATCAGCAAAATGTTTTACGTCCATCATATTTGCAAGCACAGCTGCCATCTCTTGCAAGAATGGTTGCCAGTGCTGAAAACATTTTTGTATTAATAAATGTGTCCTCAATACACCAAAATCTAAATTATAATCAATATTAGATCTTAATTTACTTCAGCTTAATAACATGCAATCATCCATATAAAGTGCTACTGCATTGTTGAAATTAAGTCATTTAACTAAGTTCACTGTCAGTGCAATGCAAAAAAAAAAAAAAAATTAATCGCTTCTTTTTTAAATCAGTAGACAGAGATCTTAAATTTATTTACAAAATAGCACAGTGGTAATAATACATAATATGAATAATAGATTAACTGTAACAAATTAACTCTACATATTCACTGGATAACAAATATTCAGCAATCAGTTATAGCAAGGCTGCCCAACATCACGTCTTCAGGCCATGAATTGGCCTGCCAACACATTTGAATTTTCCCACAAACAGCATGGGTCTGGGATATGCTAGTCCAATAATCTGTCGCAAAGGTCTCATTGATGTTTTTTTTTTTTTTTACTTTTTGATTAAAATTAAACTGGTATTACTGATATCTTTGTTTTATTTAAATATCTAGTGTAGCTGTATGCAAGTATCAGGTGGCATGCAGGCTAAAATAGAATCAAAATTGTGGTCCATCTCTAAAATTGGTTGGGCAACCTTGAGTTTAGTATAAAATTTATTCTATACGGAAGGGAAAAAACTACACCCACCAAAGTTTGTCATATTACTAATTAAAGGCCCACCTAATTTTATTATTATTGTTTGGTTTATTATTGTATCATATTGCTCTGGGACATACATGGGTAATATAGATTGCTACAGATCGGTATCGCTGGATTGATTGTAAAAGTGGAATCTTTGCTAATGTATGACAGTATTGTACGGCTATAAAGTTTATGTTTACAGTATATGGAATTATAATTACATTACAACAAGCTAACCTAATTCACATCGCCATGTCAGCGAAACAAAAACTGTGGTTGGTGGAGAAATGAGTATTGTCAAATATGGTGGACTATTGTTGCCACTTTTATATAAAGTGATTAAAGAAAACTATTTTTTTTACGTGCTGAACTGAAGTTAATGTGACTAGTTCATATACGAGGGCGGACTGGAAAATTCTAAGCCTAAAAATATAAAACCAATTTTATATTTACCAAATCATTTTTATTTCTCAATATAGTCTCCCTGAACACTTATACACTTAGTCCAATGATGTTCCAAGTTCATTATACCATCCCTGAAGTGACTTTCTGGAAGGCTTGCAAAATATCCATCTACAGTTGCAATCATCTCATTTGAAGAAAATGCTAACCAGCAAGAAAATTGTTGAGTTTTGAGAATAGATAGAAGTCGAAGGGAGCCAAATCTGGGGAATAACATGGATGCTCCAACATGTCGTAGTGCAGATCTCTTAATTTTCCCATTGCCAAAAGACTTGTGGGCAGGTGCATTGTCCTGATGAAAGATGATTTTCTTCTTCCTCAAACTGGGCTTTTCTCACGAATTTTTTCATCCAGGCTGTCTAAAAGATCGGAATAGTACTGTCCAGTTATTGTTTTACCCTTCTCAAGGTAATCAATGAACAAAACACTTTTAGCATCCCAAAAAACTGATGTCATTACCTTCCCTGCCCATGGAACCGACTTGGCCTTCTTTGGAACTGAACAACCAGCTTCTGTCCACTGCTTTGACTGCAGTTTTGATTCTGCCGTGTAGCGGTGAACCCATGTCTCATCCATAGTCATGAATCGAAGCACAAAATCAGATTTATTTTTGTTGAAATGCTCCAAACACTGTTCAGAAAGTCTTATGCGGATGTGCTTTTGATCAACAGTGAGCAAATGCGGCACCCAACTTGCACAAAGCTTCTTCATATGCAATACTTCATGCAAAATTTCTCTCACATGTTCTTTTGATATCCCTACGGTCTTGGCAATCTCACGCACTTTTATTCGTCGATCATCCAAAACCACATCATGCACTTTCTGGATGATTTCTGGAGTTGTTGCACATATCGGACGTCCTTCGCGTTCATCATCTTCGAGACTGCTACGGCCATGTTTGAAATCAGCAGCTCATTTCTTAACCATCAAATATGAAGGAGAAGAGTCCCCATATACTTTTAAAAATCTTCCTTGGATCTCGGATGGCGATAAACCTTCCTTTACAAAGAATTTTATAAATGCACGATACTCGATTTTTTCCATCTCTGGTACAACTCCGCACCGCACCTGCATCAAACAACTGTACAGACCAAACTACAACATAGAAAGACTTGCAATTTCTTGCAGGCACGTCTGGCACATGCACCAACTTGCACGGAAAAAATCACATGGGTCATGCTGCCGTCTATGGTCGAGGCCGAGAATTTTTCAGACAGCCCTCGTAAACATGTCTCAATTTTGGCCAAAGGACTTGCAATGATAGGATAATCATAAATGCTGGTGGTGTAATTGAACTTACTGGAAAATATCAGTCTGTGGTTGGACAGTCCTGTGTATCGGTTCATTAAAGTGTGTGGACAAATATAATATTTTTTTTTTTATTCCAATAACCATCTGACTGATGCAACCACGTTTTATAAGAATCAGTAGAAATAGAAGTTCCGATTGCCAGGTAGTAATATTAGACGCCATTCAATGTGATGTCGTAATGTTTCAAAATAGCAGCATGTTTATTACTACTATTTTAGTTGAGGAATAATGTAGACTGCAAATATTTCTACAAGTTGAAGGGAGAAACAACAAAAGCACCCCTCTTCCAAGGAAATAAACATGTGACCGAGCTTTCTATTAGGCACCCTGTAGTTCGTCAAAAGCATTCCCACTAGCCATCCCCAGTAGTAAAATAGTCTATAAATCAATTTTGAAGTCGCTTATGCTGGACTTAGACATTTTGAGAAGAGTAATTGTCAACTTGAAGGCATTTTCCTGTATTCATTTCCACAGTGAAACTCACTATTAGAATCACTTTAAAGTGTGTTCATTATATCAGGAAAAATTTATTTTAAGAGATAATTCAGTTTGTTCACGTTTTGAAACACATTATCAGAAGAGTAAAAATTTAAGATTTGAAATACCTTTGAATTGAGTAAAGCTACAGCTAAACTTTTATCACCAGCTATAGTCAGCTTTGTCCCAAGTATTTTAATAGTAAAATTAACTAATTTGGCCAAGTTTAATTAGTAGTTTTAAAGAGAAAAAATGAACTTTTTAATTAAAAGGAATATTAATTTGAAATTTATATCAGTAGATAGCCCAAATTAAGGCGATTACGCACATATAATGGTTTTGGTAAAAAGTTTAAGTATTTGTCAGAATAATTAAGTTTCTAAAGATAGATTGTCGTGGATTGTTGTTGAAGCACGTAAAAATTCTGCCAAGTTGGTCACGTGATTAATTCAATTTTAAGATTATAGAAACCCTTTTGAATGTTAAATTAAATTAAAATAGATAGAACATGATAATAGAAAGTCCCTGTAAAAATTTCAAGTTAAACTATAGTACTTTTGGAGATATTAAAGAAAAAGTTGCTGACGTCATAGGCTCAGATAAGTCTATAAAAGATCTTACAGCGAGCTCAGATTGGCTCACTCTGTGCTAGAATTTCAAAGAAGTAACTTCGTAATATGTAGTCTCCTTGTTTCGCCGGAAAAGTGATCGCGTAACTTCAAGCGGTAGCAGTGTCGGCAAATTCGAACATGCCGCAGTACTCACTAATGTTAGGGGGGACTTCGTGAGTTTTTTGTCTTCTTGTACGAATGTGCTTAATCTGTAATCTTCAATGAAACTGTTGTTCGATGCTTTATCGACGTATCTAGTACCGACAATGTACAAGTGAACTTTTGCAAGAATATAAGTATTGTGTTACTCTCAAACTGTGTCAAGTGACTTTATTTCACTTATCCTTCACATTTAGGGTTTAATACAGGTGTGAGGTGGCCAATTTCTTAAATATTTTAGGTACCAGAAGGCTACACATGGTCATGAACTTAGCTGTTCAAAGTTCAGGTGAAGGTGTTATTAACCCCCAGTAACATTTTGGCCTGACATCTCGCAAGCACTCGTAGTCAACACGACCACATATATGATGGTTTTGACGATTGGAGGTAGTGGGGGGAGCAACAACAATATCAGAAAAAATTTCGACAGTGAGAAATTAATAAAAATAATGAAAGGGGCAATAATGAAAAGGGGCAAAAAATATATATATATAAAAAAATCAAATAATTATATACATAATCCCAGCAAGTAATGGTCATACCAGGGAGAGGAAGGCAGGTAAAATCTGAGATTGAGTCTCCTAGAGTATCTTGTCACCAGAATGTGTTACTAGAATAACTCCCACCTGCAAAGATCAGATGGAGATATGGTTTCAGTGAGCACTCTGATAGCTCTGACAATCACACAATTTGGAAGAGCTGACATGAAAAGCAAAAAAGTAGTTTAGATTTTTAGGTTAAGCAACCTGTGATTATTCAATCTAAATTATGGCTTGTTTGAGGTAAGGCCAATGTAAGAAATCTGGCAGTGGAGCCAGGGCAGCTGGTATTTGAGATGGGATGTTGTACATGTGGTATAGCCTGTAATGAGATTGGTTTCCCCACTGGTAGGGCTACAATAGAATATGGTGGGCGAGGCCTATTAGGAGGGAAGAAGCTGTAGAGTGGCTTAGGAATATTAGTGAGTTGGTATTTGTGCACAAGTATATACTATATGTTTTGCATTATGACAATGGTATGACTGAACCGATTCTATAAGAACTTGTCAAAAAAAAAGAAGAAGAAGTCATTTGGACTACAGTGGGTGCAGCTGTGCTATTGCTCCATTTCCCTCTTTCTGTTCTTTCAAATATATTTACAAGCAATATTTATTTCATTATTCCACATGAGAGCAGGAGGGCCAGAACCAGCATGAAGACCCATCATAACATTTTGACACAAACCTTAGTTGTGTAGAAAGTAAGACATGGCAAGAGGAAAGATGTGTACATCTATACTAATCATACAAAATAAGCAACAGATGAACTATTTGGGAGGGGTGGGGGTGGCAATGTTGAGGGTGAGGACACTGACTAATTGTAAGAAAGGATAATCTATTCAGCCTAATCAGTCAAAGTAAAATTAATTTTCTTAAAAATACACATTTTGGGAAGGTTTAAAGACAAATACATTTTTTTAAAAAAAATAATAATGTATATTTATCAACTGTTAAGTAAAAAATGTTGCTTGGAGTAATGCGCTGTGACCATTGATGAAAATGTTCACTAAACTGATGTCTAAAAGCAAGTTTGTATGCAGTAATTCAGTCACCAAACTTTTGAATTAACTGCAACAGAAAAGTCACCATTACCAATTTTACTTCAGAACTTCACAACTTTACTTGCAATCCTCCTCATTTAGGAGTTATTTATTTCTTAAAGTTACATGTGTCAAGATCACTATTTTAGGATGAATATTAAAATCCCCTTTTTCTCTTGTTAAATAATTTTACTTCAAACTGTTATATATTTTTTATTTACTTTTTTCCTATCATTTAAGCATTTTTTTCAGCTTGCTAACTATTTTATTTTTAAGAAATAAATTTTCTTTTTCCCTCTAAAGAACTTAAGACCTCTAATTTTGACCAGGATGTGTTTCCCGATCTTTACCTTTTTCATAGTTAAATTTGCTTTCTCTTTTACATAACCGAGTTCCCATTGTTTTAATGTGTTTTCAATTGCTGACTGAAACTATTAATAGGGTAAGGATCCAGGGCTATACCAGTGATAGAAGTAAGCCGAGATCTCCTTACCTAGCAACATCTCAAACTCTATTTCGTCAAAGATAAAAACAAAGTTCCAACTGTTCAAAAATTTTAGATGGTGAATACACCTTGTAAATAAAATCAACTGCAAATTAACATGGTCACCACTCTCCAAAAATTTTAACATTCAGAGAGAAAAGGGTTCAGTTAAACTATGGAAATAAACTCACTGTTCAAATTTCACCATCATTATATTCTAATATATATATATATATATATATATATATTAAAAAAAAGGTTCACAATTACAGTAGATAAGGCAATCGGACATTCTTTTCAAAAGTTTGCGCAGAAGACAGACAGAAGACAGACAGAACTAAACCTCTGAAAAGTTTTTCATTATCGTTCATTGTACCAACTGAGCGGCACTACTTCAAAAAATTCCATGATGGCCAAAACCAAAGCATGTGACTGGACTTCTTGCAGGAATACCAACTGCATGTTCTTGCTCCAGCAAGCCACAGGTTCAGCCTACATGAATTTCCAGGCAACTGGCGAACAAAGGCTCAGAAAGCACTATATGATGCTAGCAGATCTTCCAAGTCATGTGGCACCCAGAATGTAGTGCATCCAAGATACATACTCTAGGGTTTCCAGGTTTTAATACTATTTAGAGACAGGTACAATAAACAATTTTCTCCCCTTTGATGTTTCTCAAACTCAATGGATTGGTTGTAATAAATTCCCACCTGTTGCTGCGTAGAAAATCTGACTTCACTGCTCTCAATATGAGTGTGCGAGTATCAATGCATAGTAAAAATGCCCAGTTATGCACCATTTTGAAAATTCAAATTAAAAAAAGTATCGTGAATTGCTCTGAAAGTAAGACCTATCTCGAAAAATGGTTTATGGCCCAAAATTCCCCAGTTTCCAATACATCATTTGAAAGTAATTTTATTCCCCCGACTTTGATTGGTTTGACTGTGATAATTTCTATAAGCTGGCAGGTGTTTCAAATTAGGCGCAATGTGTTTAAAAAAAAATTATCTGTCTTGATTAACTGTGCAGAACTTCCCAAAATTTCAGTATGAGGTACAGAAAGAACTTAAGTTTTAATTACAATGTTGGCTAATATCAGAAATGCTTTAAATATGTTATTACTGTTTGAAACTGCCAGTTTGTGTAACTGCGTTTTCTTATATTTTTAATTGCCTGAAACTATTGATCATGTGTTATTTACTACAAAACTTAATTTCTCCTACTTGATTATTATAAATGCTTTTTACCATGACAAAAAAGTGTTGTAAAATGGTGATGTTATCTTAAAACAAAATTTAAATGCTTACGTGCTGTATTCTTGGGGATTTCCACGAGTTAGGCGAGTTTAAAGGCTACTTTTTATCATTGAAAGTCTGTTTAAGACTTATTACATGTTGAGTTAGTTTTTAGATTTTAAATCACTTTGTGTGAGGCTATAAGCTGCAGTATCTGCTTCTGTACGATTCCCGTCCCTCATATCCAGTAGCGACGAGGTTTAGAATTTAAAAAATTCTGGGGTGCTTTCAATAAAAACTCTTCTAGAAAGCTAGTTTATACATGACAAACTAAAGTTACAGGTTTATAGCCGGGTTTTTATTGGAGGTTGAAGCTAGGGGATGCCTTGTGTCTAGGCTGTGTTAGTAAGCCTACAGTGATGCCTGGTATCTAGGATGTGTTGGTAGGTAGTTCCTATCTACAGAGTTCGAAAACTAATGGCCCTTACTGTAAAACAGGTGTTGAGATTGTCAGAGTCATGTGTGCGATTATGGGATGCCATTGGGTATTGGTTGGCAGTATAAACTGTTTGGCTGTGACCTGCCTTCGTCTGTGGCAAATGACAGGTTATTTCCCCTATCCATTTTCTTTTTTGTTGCCTCACAGCAGTTTCATTGTCACCATTACTGAATTATTCCATTAGTTACATTATGAGCAAAAGAAACATCTTGTACTGCATGTAGGACAAGCTGGTAACTCAAAGCCCAACTTGAGAAATTTATGTTCCTTGTTGAATTCTAACTTTTGGAAATTTTTCACAGGTCTTCATGTGTGTGTGTGTGTCTCAGGTTCCACTGCAAGTCCCATAGGAAATCACTGTACCAACTTTGACAATGACTTAAATTAGATCATTTGTGTCAACCATTGGGTTTCAACCAAATTTTAAGATATATTTGAGCCTTTCCATACAGTACAGCTCAAAACATCAATGCTTCCTTCTTTCTTTTCATACCTATTCAAATTTTATACAAGTTGTATGAACCCTCAATATTATAGAGCTAAATTGTATTTTCCATATACAACATACATATTTTGGCTCCAAAATCTAGGAATAAACCTGGAAAAATATCACTGGAATCACAAACATTGTGCACCATCTGCAGACAGTGCAGTCAATAGGATCCTCAGACCTAGTGGGCAAGTGTTCTTAGACTCCCCCCTCCCCCGAAAATTTTTTTTAGTTTAAACTTTGTTTTATATATATAGATATATGGAAAGACAGATGAAATACACCCAACATTCACCAAAGTTGAAGGGAGGAGGGCAGCAGCAACACAAAACACAAAAGCAAAGAAAATACAATATTTCGGGCAACACCCTTCTTCAAGTCAACAGATGTAAGTGGCTGGAATTGCACAAGACTCTAGTACGACGCAGCCACTCAGAGAATCTATCCATATATTTTTCCATATAAATATTGCCTCGCAGCATTTCTTTCCATTCATTTTTACCTATATATATATATGGAAAGTTTTATTGCAAAAATTTTCAAAATCATTGGTGCAGATTTTAAAAGTTGTAATGGATTTCTATTTAGACAGGGACCCAAGCCAGCAGGCCCCCTTCAGGATCTCAGACCCCAGGTATTTCTGCCCTACTTGCCACTCCCTAACATCAACCCTGTCTGCAGACTGTTCATACATGCTAATTTTATTCAAAAACTTATGTATGGCTTGTAGATTTGAGCTACAACTTCAAGAGAGTGATAAGTGGTAGCATCTTCATTTAACTTCTTTTGCTACTGAACTGCAACTTCAATTTAAGTTGCCAAGAAAAATATAACTGCAATTAGCATTTATATTCCTTTAAATATACAACAGCCAACAAATATTTAATACTAACAATAAAACTCTTTTTAAAAGAAATGGAATTAAGTCTTTTCATTGTTTAACAAAGAGACAGTCTGAAATCTCATTTTAAATCTACATTATTCAAGTACTTTCTTAACTTATGAAACTAAGTAATCTCCATTCTGATTTTTTTTATTTTTAATAAAAATTAAAGTTTTTGGCAATTACACATGCCACATTTTAGTAAACCAGATAGTAAAACATGCTACTATGTACAGATAAAACTTTACACAAATGGAAATTTTACTATTAGTCTAAATATGCTAATGAGAAGGAAAATGATTTAATAAGGATGGGCATGATAAGTGAACTTGTATTTCCTGTACTTTGTATTTGCCAAGTGACAAGTAGACACTCAATTAAAATTATTTCGATGTGGACCCATTTCATGCAGTGTGATAAGAGGAAGGAAAAGGATAGGTGGGGAAGAAGGGTGGGCTTTGATCTTTCAGTGACAAGGCTTCACATCTCTTTTGCAGATACAAAGTCTTAGTATTTATTGTTCATAACTTCTATGTAGTTGAAACTTATGACATGTATAATGGCAAAATAAGTTATCTAAAAAAAAAAAGTCACAATACAGTGTAGGTTTTTTTTAATATCCAATTATTTACCATTTGCAGTTAGTCCTCATAAGTAGCTGTCAAATGGCAGTTAATAGTAGCAGACTTTTGTATTATATTCATCTTTTAGTGGTGTAGAATTGTTAATCTCAGATTTTTCGCAGTTTATATTAAATGTTCATCATTTGCAGTCATGTGGCCATTAATAGCAGCAGTCCAGTTTTGTATTTAATTGCCCTTTGTGTTTACTCAGAGATCTGTGCACTGTGTAGAACTAGCTCTCCTCTGTTAGAGTATGCCTAGAGACTGGTTGCTATGTGCAGATGTGAGATGAGATAGCTGATCAGCTGATCAGCCACACAGAGCTTGCAACTGTGTTAGTGAAAGTTACACAGCTGGAAGCTGCCATAAAATGTTAAAGCAAATGTGATATTTGGGATTCTCCAATATTAACTATTTCATCTGCAACCCAGGCTATGCTACATTCATCTATCTGACTGGCATATGGCTTCTAGACTTTGAAGATGCAAGCAGGAGACAGCTGAATAGGCTTAAAATTCCAGGAAGCTGAGCTAGTTCAACTGTCCAACCAGAGTGAATTATTGTCTGAGGCCGATTCAGTCCCACAATCATCTTGGGAGTTGGCAGTTCCCAGGCAGTTAGTTCTGAGCAATTGCAGAAAGGTATTCTGGTAGTCAGGAGCTCTAATGTTAAGTGGTTATGAAAATGACAGATTCTTCAGGGAAGAAATCCAGCGTTCCTTTAGTGAGTATTCTGGGTTGCCTGGTCCAAGATGTCAAACAGGCCATCCCAGATGACATAGAACAGACAGCCTACTGCAGGTTGTGGTGCATGTCAGCACCAATTATACATGCCGACTTGGGGGTCAGAGGTTATCCACTCTTCCTTCCAGCTGCTGGTCACAAGATATTGGCAGAGCATTGTTGACAGAATTGTGGACCTCTGGTTCAGAGCCATATCAAGGGACTGTTCCAGATACTAACATTTCTTTGACGATATTGGCTACAGATTTCTCGATCTTTGGCTTAGGACTGAGTCAAATTGGGTTGTCCTGAAGATATTAGGTATGTACTACATATGTGAATCAGCTACATGGGTGGCAGGAGCCATGGTGAGTCCACTGGGAAGTTTTTTAGGCTGAGGTAGGAAGACCTGGAACACAAAATACAGTTACAGACAACCCAATCAAATAAAACACTGCATGGTAGGAAGCACTTGAAAGTATCTCAACAGTTAAATGTAGAAGTGTTTGTAACTCCCATGTAATGAAATAGACATTGATATGGTCTGTGAAATCATGAATTAAACTCAACACAGTAAAGAAAAACTTGTCATAGGAACCTTCTATCATTCACCTAACGCCAACAACTATTGTCGACGAGTTAAGAAATAATGTCACTAGCTTGTTTCCAGGATCATGCAGATGGCAATTTCAATCTGCATATATAGACTGGAGTAATTACACTCAAGTTAGGGGTGACACGTATGAGGCAGCTTCTGAACTCATTCTCAATTTGTTCTGAGGTCGTATTAAGCAGCTGTTTAATGAACCAATATGGTGTCATAACGATAACATTTTAATGCTACCAATTTTTTTCACAGACATGTCAACAAATGCAGGAATAAGTAATCACAAAGCAGTAATTGCAACTGCAAGATCAATAAATGAGCAAAAAGAGAAAAGAATGGATTTTATACAGGTTCAATAAGGCCTCAAAAGGAGTATTTCAGAATTTATCCAAGGAATAATTACCATACTGAAGTGGACCAAGGTTGGCCCTTGCGAGGTTAAGGAATATTGGAAGAATAATTGGTAGACATTGTAAGATGGCTCTAAAGTGGAAGAGAAACCCAGTGATTGGCAGTGACGTGAGTCGTAGGGGAGAGTGAATAGGGGGACTCGGGAGGTCTCAGGAGTCGGCCACAAGATGTTGAAGTTTCAGATTCAGTTACTGTACCACTCACAAACAGTTTTTCATAAATAGTAGTATTATTCAATTAAATGGAAGTCTTAAAGCATTTGAGGAATAAAATTACTTTAAATTGCTTCAAGAGCATCGTAGACAAATTGGTGAAATATTAAGATAATTAGTAACCCAAACAGTGAACAGTTCCATTATTGGAACAGTTAACAGTCTATGGTGTGATGACTGAATGTAGATTGGCATAATGTAGGGCTGTTTTTAGTACGTGTATCATAAATGCTTACCACGCCTAGAAATATGCAAAGCAACTTGTGAATAGTGAATTGCAAGTAACCTGTAAGCGGATACCAATAATAGTTTTTCATAGTACACACAGACAATATATGCCAGTTGATACAAGTGAGTGTGGTAAGCCAATTTTTCCAATTAGAACCTGTATTTTAAGTACAAGAACAAAGTTCCGGTGTGATTTAATAAGGTTGTGTTGACAAAGACTTTGGGTGCTGCTAAAGTTGGACATGTAATTCAGCATTGTGTTTGATTATCATACAACAATTTTGTAATTATATTTTAATGAGCAGAGACTTAGAACTCCAGTATTCTCAGGGTGTAATTTCCCAGAGTGGCAACCAAGATACAGATACTGCAAATCCTGTGAATACGTACACAGGTAAGTGTTACACAATCTTAGTTGGTGAAATAGGTAGGTAATCTATTGCAGAACTATATCATTTGTACTCACTAATAAGTACAGGCCACCTGTCATTCCACCACATTACCTTCAAGTTGACAAGAGACTCCATTGAAGAGATGTGCTATCAATGTATACATCTAGTCAGGGAAGGTATAGACATACATATACCAAAATGGACAATAAGGGAGGAGAATGATTGGTACATGCAAAGTCAAATGATTACTCAAAAAAGCAAAGGATACACGTCTAATCAAGGACAGAGCGTTTTAGTGATTTAGAAATCTTGGCCAAGTTAAATAGGACATGATAAAAATGCTGGGTGTGAGGCCTTTAATAGTTTCATTTTCAAACCCCTAAGAGACTCTGAGAAAACCTTGTTATTGGGACTTAAGGGTGCATCAACAGCGAGGTAATTAGCACCTTAACAACAACTAGCTTGGTAATATAGCTTAAAAATTTACCATCCGCATGGCCAACTATAAAGAGGTTGGGCACAAAGATGGCAAGATAAAATATAAAAACACTGAATTCCACATTTTCTTAACAACTTAGCATTTTTTTTATTATTATTATTCTCAGTCACTTATTCTTAGGTCCACATCACAATTGAGTTTTAACTCTTCTTGTTGGGCAAAGCTGAAAATTTCTTTGCTGTGTTAATTTAATAACCAAACTTTATCCATTTTAATTGGCTGGAGGGAAAAAATAAAAAGAATTTTACTTACTCCATGATCCTGAAGACAATCTTCTTTAGACAACAGATCAGGGCATGACAATGTCCTCTGAGCTTGTGTGGGCAGAAGGGCACCTCGGAAAGTCAGTGAATGCCTGTTATGAATATTTTAGTTTTAGTAAGCTTTCTAAAAAAATAATATCTACACTAACTTAGAGGACAGTTATTATCTATTAGTATAATACACAAGATGTAGCGTTGTCGCACCTACGTCATGTCACGCGGTGACGTCAACCTATGACGTTGCGCTATGACGTCACGCTTTACGATATTATTTGTGGGAGTGTGCGTTATTTAATATCATTTCCAAGCAACAGTGAATAAATTAACTCACATAACACTGAAATAAAAGTATGTATTGCATTAAAATCGATATATCAATCATTAGATGCTTATATTTACGTAATATTCTCTTGATATATTGAAGTATTCCTTAAATTCTTTGTCCATAGATATTGTAAGATAAAAGCTTTGTATTTCGAGCATCAGTGCTGCGAAAAGTTTGGTTAGAGTATAACTAGCATGGATCAGAATTACAAGTGGCATTTGACGTTAACGCAGAAGGCATGAATAATTTAGTTTTTTTAATTTAAACTGTGTGCGTTTAAATTGGCATATTAATTATCCGTTTTTTTTTTTTTTTTTTTTTTTTTTTTTTTTTTTTTTTTTTTTTTTTTTTTACTGAAACATTACATGGTTCAAATGAAAGAAGTTGCAAATGTTCGTGATATATACGGCCTAAACCAAAATGAAATATTACATGGCATAGCTTAAGTTGTTAAGGTTTATTTATAGCATCCTTCGTTCTTGCTGGAGTCATTATTTCAGCTGCTGTAAGCTTTCTTAGCCGTTAAAATATCGATCTTCATCATAGGTATTAAGAAAGAAATGTGTCAGAACCTGTGAAGATTTGGGATCAAGTTTATATCGCGATGCAAGGAATGTATTAATTTGCGCGTGATTGAAGATTTGCTGTTCTATCAGAAATTTTAGTGGATATTATGGTTAAGTTGAAATGCAACCTGGACCAAGTTGACAACTGAAGCTTTTTGCTACAGCACAATGAACGATAAATTACAATGAGCTTTATTTTGTAACAATTCTGATTAGTTAAGCAACTGCAGAGAAATACCCACGTTATTTAATAACATTTCTAGGCGTCCACGAATAAATGAACTGACAGTACATACTTATTAGTTGCTTGATTTATTTAATATTAGTTTATGTAGAAGTATTCGTTGAAATCACATATATGTAAGTTAATTTTCGCAATGTTAGCGGCAGTTTTGATAGATTGTTATTAGTTTTTTTTTCTGTTACTTAAATCATTACTTCGTTCTAACGAAAGTGTTGCTAACATTTTTCGGTTGCGGAGCGTTTTACATTTCCGATTTTTTAATGTAATTCATGGCGACTTTTCCGAAAAAAGGAGGGTGCAAATGTGAAGAAGATGCCATTATAACGAAGCAATTGATACAAATTTCAACAGGGCAGTAGATACCAGTTTCCGGCCGGTGGAAAATATCACCTTCCAACCATTAAAACTAATATTACGTTGGAATGACGTAAGTTGTTAAGATTTATTTTGAATTTTCTTTGGTTTTACTGATGCCTTATTTCAGCCGCATGTAACTGTGTCAGCTATTCAAATGTGTTAGTATAATTCTGAATAACGAATATAAAAAATTAAGATTGAAGAACCCTTATAGATTTTTTATTTGGTTTATTTCGCCATGCAATGTGACCATTAAAATGTGATAAGTATATGTATTAATATGCGTGTAACGGAAGTATTGTTTATCTGGCGGCATGTTTAGCGCATGGAGGAAGGAAATATTACCTGCATGGTTTAGCGTAGTACTGTATGTCGTTAGGGGATTCTATGATAACCGTGAAGACGCAATTTGTTGATGGATTCTTATGTAACTCGACGAAAAAAACTGAAAGTAGAGAATAAAATGTTTTGATATCTCACTTAATTCTCGAGATATTGTATCTCAAAATTGACGTGGTTAAGTTGAAATGCGGCCTGGAACAGAAGAAAAATTTCTACATTACCAAATTTGATGATGATGTCGTATGTAACTCGAAGAGACAAATCGAAAACAAAGAATATATTTTCTTTCCATATCTCGCTTAGTTCTCGAGATATTGTATCTCAAAATTTAGGTGGTTTGGGTGACCAGAAAAAACAAATTACCAAAACCGCTATATGTACACGGTGGAAATACACTATATGTGGTTTATTTTCTTCCTGGTGGTTGTTGTTAGGTTGAAATACGTCCTGGACCAGAGGAAACTTCACCAAAATCACAGTTATAATTGATTTTCAACATGCTATATCTCGAAAATCAAGAAAGATATCAAAAAATTTAACTTTATTTTCGATTTGTTTCGTCGAGTTCTACAAGAATTCATCATCAGATTGTGGCGCCACGGTAATGATAGAACTGCCTTTTGTTAGATTGAAATGCAACCTGGATTATGATAGCAACAGAAACATTTTGTTATTGTGCAAGGCAATAGGAATTATATTATGTTTTATTTTTGTGTTTATTTAAGCGGTTTCTAAGAAATGATTTGCCAGAACACTGAATTTGTTATGATTTAATTTAGCATCCTTCGTTTTCACTGTGGTCATTATTTCAACTGTATGCAGGGGCGTAGCTACTATGGGGCTAGGCGGTTAGGCGGTGCAGTGCACCGGGGCCCTCACGCTCAGGGGCCCCCGAGCATACCTCAAGGGGCCCCTAAGCGCAGTTTAGAGGGCCTACGAGCCTTCACAGCAAACTGGTGACCTTTTTTTTTTTTTAGCTCTACCGTCGTCTAAGGGGCCCCTGAGATCACAGGAACCCCTCACTAAGGGCGCTCGCTGTGCTGAGCGTGGGCCCAACCACAGCTCAGGGGCCCCTAAAGAACAATTCAAGGGCCCCCATCCTCAGTTCAGGGGGCCCCTGCCAGCACACAAAAGCAAAAATAACGTCGCCCGTCTGGCCTGAGGGCCCAAAATAAACTTTTTGCACCGGGGCCCTTATTGACCTAGCTACGCCACTGACTGTATGTAACCTATATCATCCGTTAACACATCGATCTTCATCGCATTATTAGCGAAGATTGTGGTTAGACTGAAATGCGACCTGCATCAAGTAGACAACTGAAACGTTTCACTACATCACAATGGACAAGTAATTACAGCACATTGAGCTTTATTTCAAAACAATTCTGATTAGGTATGCAAGTAAACAGAAATTAATTGCCAGAATACTCCAAACCCGTCATTTTTGACGGGCTTTGTGGCTAGTTATTAATATTATTGCTGCAATGGAGTACATGCTCCAGTGGCAATTCCCTAGTCATTTAACTACCCCTTTTTATTTTATTTTTTAAAATGTTCTTTTGTAATTGGATTTAAAATTCCTCACCCATTTACTTTTCCAATTTACAAATTTTAATTTTAAATTCCTTAAGTGTTTTTGGTAAATTAATCACCACTTTATTTGGTAATTTGTTCCAATCCAAGACATATTTATGACCAAAAGAAAATTTTTCCCACTCCCTTGTGCACGAAATCGAGCGCCAGCTTGTGGTCATGGTAGTCTTTCTATTTCGATGCAATTATCCTAATTCTTTGACCAATATCCCTCCAAGCCCCATAACCAACATATGCCCTGAACATTCCCAGCACTCTTTCCTTCTGCTTTCCTCCAATGACTTCCAGTCCAGCACCTTTATCATATCAGTTTTTGATGAACCCGTGATAATGTGCACAAACAAATCTAGCTGCTATTTGCACACCCTCCAACTCCTGTATTTGATAACCAAAATGTGGATCTCAAACTACACCACCATATTCAACCAAAGTCTGACCAGTTTACCAGATTTCTGATAAATTTTTATGCATTCACATAATTATGTGTCAAGAAGAAAATGTTTGTTGTTCATCATAAAATTACACCCAATGTAAATATTAGCATACCATTGCTCTATGAAATACGAGTACTTTACACAAATGGTACAAGGCACTGTCAGGAGTTCTGCATTGCAATATGGCTAAGGAGAAAGCTAGTATTAACTAGTGATGTGCCGGATATCCGTATCCGTATCCGCAGATATCCGAAGGGAAAATAAGATCTGTATCCATATCCATTACCTTTTTAGCGGATCTTTAACGGATCTTTTGTAAAGAATTTCACTAAGCATGTATATAATATTTTAAAGATATCTAGCAATGATATACTATTAACTTCAATTCCAATTACTTCATATTTCTTAAAATCTCATATCTGGCACATTTATATTGCAAAAATTAATTATTTAAATATATAGTTTACTGCAATGAAGTCTTCACGGGTGTACCACCGGATTGTGTTGTGAAAACACGATATTTCGACGACTAGCTCCGCCGTCTTCTTCAGGTGTGGAGACATCTGCACTGGTCGGCTGACCCATAGATACCCTATCTGTGAAGATGGAACTAGTTGTCGAAATATCGTGTTTTCAAAACACAATCTGGCGGTACACCCGTGAAGACTTCATTGTAGTCGTACGCCGGAAAAATCTTCGTTCTTACATTTGTTTTACTAGTTTACTGAAGGTAACTTGGTAGTATGTTTTAAGCTATTATTTTAACTATCTTTATAGTGAATTGGGCCTCTAATCTTTGTGATTTGCTAGCTGAAATTATGTTTAAGGTACTGCTGAAGTGTTTACATCAGATAAAATAATCACTTTTACAGAAACTTTAAAAATAAATGTTAAATTTAACATTAAGTTTGGCATTTTATACTTCAAAAAGAGTTAATTGGCAGTTTTGTTACGATGGGCATCGTAAATTATTCCTGCTGCACTGAAAACTGCTCACTTGGAACTCTTGTTACAGGTGATGATAAATATGTGTGATCCATGTGTCATATACCTCCAAATTTTTTACTATTATTGTTAACAGCTTTTTTAAGCCTGTGGAGGCTCAGACTGCACAGGCACAGCCTGTGGGGGCTGAGCTTGTCGAGGCTCAAGCTGTAGAGGCAGAAAGTGGAGATAGTGGGTTGGAGGAAGTTGATAAGGATGGGTGGGAGCTGGTAACAGGTCGTAGGAGAATCATGGTTAACAGGATGAACAAGCCAGACACTTCTGTAATTGTGGGAAAAAATAGGTTTGACCTGTTGCCAGAGTCAGGAGGAGAAGAGCCTCATGTAGATGTAGGAGTAGGAGTAGATAAGATGCAGCAGACCTTTAGGAATAAGGGCGTGCAGGGCAAGAATAGGAAAAAAAGGGTTCTGCTGCTAGGTAGTAGCCATGGGAGAGGTGTAGGCCCTCTTCTGCAGGATCAGTTAGGTACAGGATATCAGGTCACAAGCTTTTTCAAACCTAGTGCAACATTAGGCCAGGTAATAGAGGATATAGGTTCCCTTTGTAGGAGTTTCACCAAGGATGATAGAGTAGTGATAGTGGGAGGTGCGGGAAATAGTATTGATAGAAACGCGAGTTATAGTATAGAGAGTGACCTGAGGAAGGTGGTGAAGGAGGCACAGCATACCAGGGTGGAGCTCATGCAGGTCCTGAGTCGCCATGACCATCCACAATTGAACTATGCTGTGAGGCGGGTTAATGTGGAAACGGAAGTGCTACTTGGGAAAGGCATTAGTTCTGTGTTGGGGGTTGTGCCTGTGAACACCATTGGTAGGTGGGGTTTCACTAGGCACGGCCTACACCTAAATAGAAGGGGGAAGGGAGTACTTTCTGAGTTGTTAGCTAAAGCAGTGAGGGAGCCCGTTTCCAGTGATGATGGGGTCAGGACTGTGCCTTTTTTAGGTTAGGGGCTGCTGGTGAAGGGACAGAAATAGATTATCAAAGTGATACTGATTGCAGATTCGCGATGGGGAAAGTCACAGATATTAAAGAAATAGATGAAATGGCTGAAACAATAACTGACTGCGTTAAAAGTGGGAAAGAGAAGATAAATTCTGAAAATGTAAAGCCAATAGTAAGGGTGTTAATGGTAAACTGTAGAAGTATAATGAACAAAGTAATCGAATTTGCAAACTTAATAGAGATGCATGAACCACAAATAATAATTGGGGTAGAGAGTTGGTTAAAAGAAGAAGTACTAGACAGTGAGGTTTTTCCTGATGGTTACAGAGTGTACCGCAGAGATCGAGGAGCAATTGGTGGAGGAGTCTTCATACTAGTTAGCAAAAACTACCATAGTTCACTGGCATTCATAGATCAAGACCATGAGTTACTTGGGGTAGATTTCTGGGGTAGTAAAAAAGAAAAAATCAGAGTGTTGGCTGTTTACCGCAGTGGAAGAATGACAGAAGAGGATGAGGCTCTTGGGGAGAAATTAAATTCATACTCAGATTTCAGAGGTGAGAATAGAATGATCATCATCGGCGGAGATTTAAATTTACCAGGTGTAAACTGGGAAGGAAATAAGATAAATAACACAAGGGAACAAAGATTTGCAAATTTCTTAATAAGGGAAGGAGGATTTACACAAGTGGTTGAGCAAAACACTAGGGGACAAAATATTTTGGATATATTTCTAATTAAGCCCGATGAAAACCTTTTGAGGTATCAAGTAACTGAAGGAATAAGTGATCATGAAGCAGTTCTGATGGATATTAGAGGATTCAGTAAACCAGCAGCCAAAATTGAAGGGGGAAATAGGTACAATTATAAAAAGGCACAGGTTTCAAATTTGAGGAGATATTTCAGAGAACAATTCAGCAAATGGAAGGAAGGCTCCGGTACAGTAGAGTCAAGGTGGAAAGAGTTCAAGGAGATAATAAGAAAGGGGGAAGAAAAATTTATTCCAAAGCAAAAAATAAAGAGAAGTAGAGATCCTATGTACTACAATAGGGAAGTGAGGAGGTTAAAGAGGTTGGTAAGAAAAGAACATAACAGAGTTAAGAGACAGCAGGGTAGTAGGGAATATTTAAAACAACTAAACAAGGACTTAATAACAGCAAAGAAAATGGCCAAAGATGGGTTTATGAAGAGTATTGTCAGTGCAGGGGGACCATTGACTGATGCATCTAGAAATTTCTATGGCTATATCAGGAAACTGAGGGGAAGGGAGGATGTAGAGACACTTATAGATAAGGATGGAGAAGAAGTTACTGACGATTTGAAAAAGGCAGAGATTTTAAGTAACTGGTTCAGAGAAAGCATTAGGGACAATGAATCAGAAACAGGAGGGTCTAATTCGGAGAACGAGCTTAACAACACAATTAGAAATGACGATAGTAAAAAATTTGATATCCATCCTGAGGAAATCATGAAGGAAATAAGAAAGCTGAAAAAACATAAAGGGGCTGGTGAAGATAATATTACTACAGATATCTTAAAGATAGCCGGATGTGACATTGTACCTTATCTTGAAATATTATTTAAATTGAGTCTAGACACTTGCTGCTTACCACAGGACTGGAAAAGTGCAATAGTAGTACCGGTACATAAGGGAGTGGTGAGAAATAGAGTTGAGAATTACAGGCCAATCAGTTTGACATCAGTGGTAGGTAAATTAATGGAAAGATTGATATGCAACCACATCAGAAATATATGTGAGGAACGTAATTGGTTTTCAAGCAGGCAACATGGTTTCAGGCAAGGATATTCATGCGAATCTCAGTTGGTGGGATATATGCAAGATATTTCAGATGAAATGGACAAGGGAGGCCAAATTGATAGTGTAGCACTAGATCTGTCTAAGGCGTTTGACAGAGTGTGACAGAACAGGATAATTTCATAAGAAAATCATATTTTTGTGAAATGAAATTAAACAAAAATGATATATTTACTCCTTTAGCAAGGAAATGTAAGTTGCCATGGCAATAATAAGAGATCTAGAGATAGCGAGAGGTTAGCGACGTACAGACCGAACGGTTGCTTTGTTACCAGTTCACTGCTTAAGAACCTTGCATTCTTCGGATATTTTAAGACCAATGTAGTTCCTAGAAGAATAAGAATTGGGAACAATAAATGTTAATCTGTTAAAAGCGTAGAACTGAGTTATATTTATAATTATAACCAGTAGCGCGACAAGAGTAAGCCATAAAATGGTAGTAAATAAGGTAAAAACCATTGGAGTGGATAAGAAAGTGATTTGCTGGGTAGAAGAATTTTTAAAAGGTAGAAAACAGAAAGTTAGGGTAGGAAATGTAGTATCAAAAGAAGTGGAAGTAAAAATGGGTGTGCCACAGGGTAGCGTATTGGGACCATTGCTATTCATTATTCTAATGAATAATTGTGTTGCCTGTTTACTATCTGAAATTAGATTGTTTGCAGATGACATAATGCTGTATAAAAGAATCAAAACGATAGAGGATTGTAAACAGTTGCAGGGTGATCTGGACAGGATATCTAATTGGGTTAGTAAACATGGAATGAAGATAAATGCAAAGAAGAGTCAGCTTATTAGATACACAAATAAAAAACAAAAGGTTAATTATGAATATAAGGTGGGGAAAGAATTGCTTGCTGAAGACTTGAAATGCAAATATCTTGGAATTACTTTTGATAACAAACTTAACTGGGCAGGACACATAGGACAGGTGGTAGGAAAAGGTTTCAGAGTTCTGCACTTGTTGGAGAGAGTTATGAGGGGATGTACGAGAGAAGTCAAGGAATTGGGTTACAAAACTTTGGTCAGACCATTGCTCGAATATGGTAGTGTAGTATGGGACCCTCATTTACGTATCAAATACAGGAGTTGGAGAGGGTGCAAAGAAGGGCTGCTAGATTTGTTTCTGGAAATTATCGCAGAATGCAATCAGTGACGGATATGATAAAGGAGCTGGAATGGGATTCATTGCAAGACAGGAGGAGGATGAGGAGGGTCATGGGAGTGTACAGGGCATATACTGGTGATGAGGCATGGAAAGATATTGCAGTAGGTATGAAAAGTAGTGCATGGAAGGGAAAAGATGACCATGACCACAAGCTGGCACTCGATTTCAGGCACAAGGGTGTAGGAAGATTCTCTTTTTTAGGTAAGGGTGTCAGGGATTGGAATGAGTTACCAAGAGAAATGATGAATAATTTACCGAAAACTTTGAAGGAATTTAAAGAAAAAATTTGTAGAGGGCAAATGTAGGTGGGTGCAGGATAGGGGGAAGATAGCTGTGTAGGGAAATTGCCACCGGAGCCTGTGCTCCATTGCAATTAAATTAAATTAAATTAAATTAAAGGTGCAGCTGATGTGCTGCAAAATCAATATTATCTACGTCAGACAAAGTGGAGGAACTCTTCATGTTGGATCCCCCATCTCTTACCATGCAGTGCACATTCTGTTTGGGATTCCCCACCCCTCAAACATATTTTGAAATATTTCCAAAATGTAATCTCCTGTTTGGCGTTCTTCAAGTATCTCCACTTTTATAACGATATTTTCCCTTATAAAATCTTTTGTAATGTTCTGGATACCAATGAAACACCTTACCAAAATGCCTAGCAGATATAGGATGTGAAGGAAACTCTCAAAGTCCTTCGACACGTCTTTATTTTCGATCCTAAAGTTCGCTGCAGATAAATTCCGTAAAATATTTCCTGCATTTTATAACTTAATTTGCAATAACATTATCCAGCAATCGTCGGAACCCAAAATCTTCTACGAGTTGAAAATACAATCCAGATAAAGCTATCATTTCTGCAATTAAATAGTTTTAAATAATTTTTAATTTTTACTATCCAACATTTTGATTTTTTCTATGTATTCATTAAAATATGTTTTTCTAAATTCTCCTTTTACCATATTTAAAGATGTTCCCTGCTGAATGTGTTCGCCGGCAATCTTCTTATCGGAGTCTTCTTTTAAGAATAACTCATATTTTTGTGTGTGTTTCGTCTGAAGATGAATTTTTAAGAAAGTTGTACATTCATGGGAATACATTCCTTCAGAGTTTGTATTCAGCAGATTCGTCATTTACTGCCGTAAAATATTTCCATATTACACTACTATACTTTTTTTGTATAAATTTTTTTTAATTTAATTTAACTTACAACTTCCCAAAAAACAGAAACGTAGCCTATATAATCTATACAACCCTATGTCATCCTAAAATATAAACAAACACGCACAGTTCAAGGTCAAAACACGTCGCGTAAGCTGCACGTTCGTCGATAATAGATCGCAGGTGACGTCGTTTTCACTGTCTGTCCAAGTTGAGATCCGTATCCATATTCGCGGATCTAGACAGTAATGATCCATATCTGTATCCGTATCCGCGGATATACATTTTTAACGATCTGGCACATCACTAGTATTAACATATAACTTTTTCAAGGATTATGCATTCTTTTCGAGAGTATTAGCTTTATTTAACCATTGTGAATAGTGAAAAAAAATTTCACATTATTTCTGCTAATTGAATTTTAACATTATATTGTACTATCTACACAAGCAATGTGTCTTATCAGACTATAGAATAGATTAAGGCAGGCTGAGAGTGATTATCCAAAAAAAATAGTTCGCCTTCCCACATGACTTGTGTGGTGGCTGTGTGACTATTTTCAAGTCTCATTCATCTTAAAGAATTTCTTTAAGTGTAAATGCTGCGAATTTTATAGTTTTCCTCACAGTTGTAACACCTTAATTTTTGATAAATGATAGGTTTTTTTCTTCCTTATACTATGTCTCCATTTTGCCTGAAAACATTTTCCTTCTCATTATCACCAGATTATAACCAAGACTAGAAGATAATATTTCTGCAGGGATCTCATCACTTAAAATATATATAAATAAATGTAAAGAAAAATGTTAGTAAACATTTATTTATACAATTTATCATCTCCTCATAATACTATTGTCAGAACAAATAATAAAATTTACACTTTTGGCTATGTTGAAGTTAGCATGACAATATTTCAAGTAAATTACTAAAAAGATGTTCAGATTGTATCGATCGTGTACTTGCCCACATTTGTAATGAATCGTTAATTGAAGGTGTGTTTCCAAATAGACTAAAATATGCAGTTGTAAAACAGTTGTTTAAAAAAGGAGAATCAACATGTGTAGATAACTATCGTCCCATTTCATTACTTTCAGGATTCTCAAAGATTTTTGAAAAAGTCATGTATTGTAGAGTAATAAAACATGTTACGAAGAAAATATTCTCACTAAATCCCAATTTGGGTTCCAAAAAGGATCATCTATAGAAATGGCTATATATTCATTTTTAAATAACACATTTGAGGAACTTAATAATAACATGAGCCCTGTATGAATATTTTGTGATCTTACATTTGACGGTGTAAATCATGAACTACTTTTGAAAAAAATGGAATACTATGGTATTTATGGAATCGCAGGTAAATGGTTTAGATCATAAATGGAAAGTCGAATGCAAAAAGTGTCCATTTTTGATACTAAAATATACAAAGATGCTTCATCAGACTGGGAAAAATTAAAACATGGAATTCCACAAGGTTCTGTCCTAGGACCCCTCCTCTTTTTGTTGTATATCAATTACCTTCCTGGAAACTTATCTGCAGCAGTGCAGCAGCAGCAGTGACATTCCTTACTGGGAAAACTTAAGTCCCAGGTTGAGGGGAAGTTTTTGCGCTATAGCGCATCTCCTTCCAGTTTATGTTATTGGTTGTCATTATCAAAACGGTTCGTCTCTATCGGGATTTGTCGTATCCGGTGCTTTTGTCATTGTTATTATATTATTATATAGTGGTCCAGTAGTTTCTTTGGCCACCTGAGAGAGTTGTCATATATTGGATCCGCACCTAGAGCGGTTATCAGCGGATTGGTAGATTTTTTATTATTGGCGTAAAATTGTCTTGCCAGCTGTTCAAACCTCTCGCGAAGCTTGGGTAGGCCACTTATTTGGTGCAGCACATGTGTCCTCAGTCTCACGTGGTAGATGATATGCCTGTCTTATGGCCCCTGTTTTGTACAACTTGCAGTTGCTGTAAGTTGGAGGCAGCATGTGTTCCCCCAGACAACTGCTGCGTACTCCAGTATTGGCCTGACTAGCGCAACATAGAGGCGGATTCCCAGCTGCGGCCTCAGTGCTGAAGAGTGGTTGAGAATCAGGTATAGAATTCTCATTCTCCCAGATGCCTTTGCGCGGACAGTTGGTGACGTGAGGCTTCCACGTCATTCTCTTGTCCATTTTCACACCTAGGTAGGTGGCAGTACTTGTCCAGTTGATATCTTCGCCGAAGAGGGTTAGAGGAGTCAGGTTTTGTGGAACCTTCTTCCTAGTTAATACAATCGCTTGGCTCTTTGGCGCATTAAAGGCTAGCCGCCATTTCGTTGCCCATTCCTGAATATTGTCGCACGCTTGTTGTAGTCGACGTCGCAGATTGTTGATGTTCAGGCTTCTGGCAAACATGGCCGTGTCATCGGCATACAGGGCTTTTTTAACACGTGCTGTAGTAGGTGTATCAGCAGTGTAGAGGCTGTATAGCACCGGGCCTAAGACCGAGCCTTGTGGGACGCCTGCAGCGATGTTCTTGATTGAGGATGTGGCCCCGTCCATGACTACTCGAAAGGTTCATCCCTCTAGGTAGCTCTTGAGTAGTTTGACATGAGAAAGAGGTACTCCTTTGCTTGAGAAGTTTATATAAGAGTCCTTGGTGCCACACTGAGTCGAAGGCTCGGCTGACATCCATCAGGACCGCACCGAAGTACTCGCGACGTTCAAAAACGGCAAAGGCTTCTTCAGCAAGACGAAGGAGCTGCTGAGGGGTGGAATGCCCTTGTCGGAAGCCGAACTGTTCATCCGGCAGCAGCCTCTCATTGTCTATGATTCTGCGCAGTCTCTTAAGGTATATCCTTTCAAACACTTTGGAAAGTGTAGGCAGCAGGCTGATCGGTCGGTAAGACTTGGGTGACCTCCTGTCCTTGCCCGCTTTGGGAATGGGTATAATGTGGGCATGTTTCCACGTTTGCGGGTATTCGCCTGTACGGAGAATTTCATTGAAAGACTCCGTGATGTATAGGATTGCCGTAGGAGGCATTTGTCGGAGAATCCCTCCACCAATCCCGTCGTGTCCGGCAGCTTTCTTGATTTTCAGGTTCGCGAGGGCCGATGTCACCTCCTGCACCGTGATTTCCTCTATGAGGTCTTCCTCCGAAGGAACAGCTACTAGGAAGCGACTCAGGCGTCGCTCCACGAAGTTTATGTGCTCATCGTCTCTAGGGACGTCGACTGGTTTAAAGTTTGCCCCAAAGGTCTCAGCAAGAGCTTCAGCCTTTTCTTCTGGGACGCAGACATGGTTGTTTCCAACAACCAGAGGTGGGATCTTTATCCTCTGGCGGAGTCGGGCCTTCGTGGCTCGCCATGCAGACCCGTCTTCTATATTCAAGGTGGAAATGAAATTAGACCAGTCAGAAATTCTGTACTGTTCTACCTCCGCTTTGATCTCCCGCTGCATGCGATTTACCGCTCTCTTTGTAGCCGGATCCCTAGTGAGATGCCACTCCCTATTTAGTTGGTTTTTGATTGCTATTGCCTCTCGGATGTGGGAAGGCAATTGTCGAGATCGTTGAGGCTGGTTACGGCGCGGCCGGGTAGCCGGCATCTGCTGCCTCGTTTATCCAGTCAGCCAGTACAGCAACGGCGGCAGAGGGGCCAGTAGCAGAGGGTGGCGCTGCAGATTCGATCCGCTGTGTGAGGAGGTTCTTAAAGACTTCCCAGTTAATCTCACGTAAGTTTCTGGCTAGTCTGTCCCTGCGTGATGATATGTCCGCCGCCATATAATAAAGCACCGGGACATGATCAGATGACAAGACCGTTTTGGTGGTGACGGCTATGTTGTGTCTTAGGCCCTTGGTTATGGCGATGTCAAGAACATCAGGGAGGCCACGTCCATAGATGGTAGGTTCGGTGGGTCCCCAAACTACCGCATCGTGGTTCTCGACCACTCGTAGGAGTTTCCTTCCGTGATTGTTGGTGATTCGTGAATTCCAGGCGACATGCTTGGCGTTCAGGTCACCCGCAATAAACAGATTGCCGCGCAGACTAAGAAGCGCAGAAATGTCCCCTTCATGTAGGCGTCCTGGTGGTCGGTATACAGCAACAAACACAAGTCTCCCCCGACATGTCTCGACAGCGACACCGGTTGCTTCTATGGTCTCCATGCGGGGTAATACTATTTGGTAGTGCTTAATGGCGCTCCTAACGAAGACCGCGGTACCACCTCCGGCGGTTGGCCGGTCACACCTATAGCAGGAGTAGTTGGGGGCAGCAGCTTTGATCCCCTGCTTGAGATGAGTCTCATTCACGAGGCACACATCAATGCCTTCGTCCCTAAGGAATTCCTTAAATTCGCCCATCTGGCGCCAGAGGCCATTAGCGTTCCATATGCAAATGGTTAAGTCTTCAATGGAATTAGCCATGACGTTCTTGGTTACCTTGTTGTACGGCAGTTATTGCCATCCTAACGGCCTCCGCCATCTGACGTGGCAGGTCTTGAATTAATGCAGTCACCGTCTGCAATAGTGACTGCACCATGTTTAAGAGGATGGAGCCGTCATCCTTTCGGGTGTTCTCATCCGGTGGGCGGTTCTTCAATTCTTCAGTTTTCTTCATCCTGCTCGGAGGTTTTGCCTGGGCAGAGGAGTCTCTCTGGTGATCCCTCCCATTGTCATGAGCACCAACTGATGCTTCTGCGTAGGTTTTACCCGGTCTCAGCTCAGGGTTGTTCATGGCCCTTGTTGGAGGCTGCTGCCTCTTCCTCCTCCTTTTCTTTTCTGTTGTTGCCTCTTCTTAAGAATGGCAACGTAGGAGGCATTGTTTGCCTTCTGTTTGTCATTAAATCTACTGAAAGCGGTGCATTTCCGATAGCTTGCGACATGATCACCGCCGCAGTTGACACATTTAGGAGAGGTTTCTCCTTTTTGGAGAGCGCATTGACGCGTTTGGTGTTCGCCCGCACACTTGACGCATTTGGGCGGCATAACACAGTGCCGGGATACGTGTCCTATCCCCTGACAATTGTAACACTGAGGAGGACCTCGAGTGCTACGTAATTTTTCGGTGGTGATTATCACTGAGCATAGAGACGTCATTTTGTAAATTGCTCTATTCTCGGTGGTATCCGAGAGGACTACCAGGAACAGTGGTACTTCCTGTCGCGTTTTTGGTGAACGCAGACGAACGACTGTCCTCGCCACTATACCTAGCACTTTCAGTTCTTCTTTGATGTACTCCGTGCAGAAATTGAATGGGAGTCCTCGTAACACGACTTTCAGGTTTTTATCAGCTTCCGTTGGGAAGGTGTAGAATGGTATGCTGTTTTGTGACGCATAGCCCAAGACGGCTTGATAGTCGGCATTAGTTTTGAGGAAGAGCTTGTATAACTCGCGTCCCGCAGGTTTGACGCGGTACTCGTGCTTACAAAGCTTCTTTAGTGTCATATCGAGGTTTCTATAATCCTCTTTGAAGGACACTATCAGGGGTGCTGGCTTCGACTCCCTAACAGGCTTTGTCTGTTCTGCTTCAACTGTTTCCATAACTTGCTCTGCCTCTATGGGGAGATGCGAGAAAGAGTTGCTCGTGCTGGGAGCATTGGCAGCATTGGAGCTCAGCTGAGCGGCAGGAGCAGGTCTACGCGGCTTACGCCACTTGTCTGCGTCTTGTTCTGCATCTCTGGTTGCTCTTCTTCGGTCGGATTTGAGCTGAGGAGTCGGCATTCTGGTTTTGGTTTTCACAGAAATTTTTGCTGCCCGCTTGGACTGTGTGTCATCTTTATCATTTGAAGTGTTCTCTGCAGCACGCTTACGTGAGACGGAGGCCTCTTGCTCGTGTTCCATCACTGTGTAGTCCACTACACATTCCGTAGTAGGCGTTGAGTCCAGGTCTGCAATCTCCACCAAGTCCATAGCGTCGGTAGAGGTCGGCATAGACGCCGCTGACGATGACATGGGCATGTAGTACTGGCCCTTTGTTGTCACAGGAAAGTCATTTGGCTGATCCTCTGTTGGGGCGTGAGTTGCTTCTATCTCCACGTTATAACTGTCACCACGCACTCGAGTAACAGTAACAACTGCAGCAGGCTTAGGCGTCATTTTCGTTACCGATATCGCGGACGCGAACGGCACGGAACGGTGCGGCGCGGAAGCCGACGATCGCGAACGCGGCCCGGCGGTGCTGCCCGTGCAGCTCGACGCGTTTTTCGGCTTCGTCGTAAAAACACGATAGAAAGCACTCGACTGCAATCCACGAAATGAATGACCGATACGCGGTATTCGAAGTCGCGCACTCGTAAATAGTCAATCACTACAATTGATTACACACAATCAACAATTCAAAACACACATCTAAATACCACGTCACAATACCATCATTGATTCAATACCTACACAATTCTGAAAACTTATCTGACAAAGTTAAGAGTGTTTTATTTGCAGATGACACTAACCTGACTGTGAGAAAAACACCAAACAGAAATCTAGAATTTAATGTAAATGAAGTACTTAGTGAAGTAGCAAATTGGTTTAAGGCAAATTCATTAAAACTAAATTTTGAAAAAAACACATTATATTAGGTTTAAAACAAAAAATTATGCACAGCCAGATTTACAAGTAAGCTATAAAAATAACACAATATTAGAAACAAAGAGTATAAAATTCCTTGGTATTAAAATAGATGAGAAATTCTGTTGGCATGAACATATCACTTCACTACTGAAGAAGTTAAGTAGTGCCACCTTTGCAATACGAACACTTTCTCTAACAGCAGATCTAGAATTAACGAAACAGGTTTACTCCTCATATTTTCATTCAGGTAATGTCATATGGCATAATTTTTTGGGGAAACTCTTCACAAAGTAAAAAAATTTTCATAGCACAGAAAAGAGCTATTAGGATGTTGTGTAGGGTAAAACCAAGAACTTCTTGCAGACAACTTTTAAAAAAACTCAGTGTTCTTACAATGAGTTCTCAGTATATATATTCTCTGATGTGCTTTGTTATAGATCATTGTGTTGAGTTGGTCAAAATATATTGAATGATTTCGATATATGTGTGTGTGCTATATCTTTGTTGTTGTAAAATCTTTGTTGTTGTAAAATCTTTGTACCGACATGCTGTAGCGTGTACTGTTTAAGCAGTAGTTGTTTCCTGTACGTTGGGCTGTACGAATCAGCAATAAAAACTTAACAGGTTATGGGCCCAGGTACCCAGTGTCGGTTAAGTCCTTTGTGTGTTGTTGTTCATAAATATGGCGACGAATTATCTAGTAAATGTGCCGAAGCTGAAAGGTCGTGAGAACTACGGAGATTGGGCGTTCGCTATCGAAAATGTGCTTATTCTCGAAGGATTAGCGAAATGTATTTCAGAAGTAGTTACAGCGGAAGATTCTAAGGCCAAAGCGAAGATAATTCTTACAATTGATCCATCTTTGTATGTGCATGTAAAAGAAGCAAAAACAACAGTGGACTTGTGGCAGAAGCTGAAATCATTGTTCGACGATTCTGGTTTTGCAAGAAGAATTAATTTATTGAGAACACTGATATCAATACATCTAGAAAATTGTGATTCGATGACAAGCTATGTGAACCAGGTAGTAGATAATGGTCAGAAATTACGTAGAACTGGTTTTGGTATTAGTGACGAGTGGAGTGGATTCCTTATTGTTAGCAGGATTGCCGGAAAAATATTCCCCTATGATAATGGCAATTGAGCATTCAGGAATTCAAATCACAACGGATGCAAAAAAAGTAAGCTTCTAGATATGGAAGATGTTACTAGTGCCAGTAGTGCTTTTAAGGTTAAAAGTTGGCAAGGTAAGCCGAAGTTTTCTCACCGAAATGTAGTGGGAAATCAAAATAAGAAGGACGTTGTCTGCTATAATTGCAAGAAATCAGGACATTTTAAAAGAGAGTGTCCTAACAGTGACAATGATACAAGACAAAGAAAAACTTCAAACGTTTTCAGTGCAGTGTTTACGAGTAGCTCTTTTAACAAAAGTGATTGGTATGTTTATTCAGGGGCTAGTGTGCATCTCACAACAAATGAAGACTGGATAAGAAACAAAGTAAATAATGTTAAAGTGCATAAACTAATGGCTGTGAATCAGACAAAAATTCCAATCTTGTGCTCTGGAGAAGTTAATTTAACAATTGTAGTTGGAAAGGATGCTTTTGATATTACTGTGTGAAAAATGTTGTGTGTGCTCCAGAACTAACTAGAAAATTTGCTCTCTGTGAGTAAGTTGATTGAACATGGAAATTCTGTTGAATTTAATAGGCATAAATGCAATATTTATAACAGGCATAATGAACTAGTTGCAACTGCAGATCTTACTGATGGTGTGTACAAGCTAAATAAGGTCATGGTACATATTCCCAAAGTTAAGAGAAAGAAATGGAATAAAAAAGGCTATAGACTTTATGATCCTGAAATGAATGATGTAGTGAAAAGCCGAGATGAGACAATAATGTAAAATATTAATGATGCAGAAACTGAACTAAAGAATCATGAAGAAATCATCACTTCAGTAGGGGATGATGAAGAAAACAAGTAGTCTGATACTGCATTAAGAGAGGACTTACATGATGTCTCAAAAGAAGTAGTTACATCAGAGAAAGAAACTGATGTTGAAAAATGTGGTACGCAAGAAGATGAAGTAAAGAAAATTAGAAGATCACAAAGGCAGCCCAAACCAAATAGAAGATTTGATGATGATACTTGTTTTTTGGCTGGAACTTTGGATCAACTCGAGGACCCGACAACTGTGCAGGAGGCCCTTGATGGACCTGATGCAGAAAAATGGAAACAAGCCATGGAAGAAGAGATACAAGCTTTAGAAGACAACGATGCTTGGGAAGTGGTAAATCTTCCAGAAGTTGCAAGTGCTGTGCTGTGCTGTGTAAGTGGGTGTTCAAGAAAAAAAGTCAACAATGAAGGTAAAGTGCAACATCGTGCCAGGTTAGTAGCAAGAGGATTCACTCAGAAACCTGGAGTTGATTATGGTGAAACTTTTTCTCCTGAAGGTTTAAATCTTTGTAGTGATAAAGAAAAGTTTTAAAGTTAAAAAAGGCTATGTATGATATATAAATGGAGACTTTCCCGGCGTATTGATTCAATAAAAGTTTCTCGGGAGTCCAGCCGGATGGTGTCATAAAACAAGGCCAAATACAAGCAAACTGACGCCATGGACATAGTTTGCCAGCACTTATGTCTACAGGTTAAGCAATGTTGAACGTGGCGAGTGCTTGGATGGGTGACCGCGTATGGCTCAATACGCAGTCCGCAACACTGATACCCTCGGCTTGCGGTAGACAGCCACGGAAGGTCGCTGCTGTATGGTATTCGTGTACACCAGTATTCTTACCGATACTTGTTTATGCGAATCTCGTCTCGCTTGCGAAGCGGAGATAATAGTGAGCGACTTGCTGCTTCTTCTTAGGGTACTGCCTTGCCCTCCCAGCCCGAGGTGTTAGGGATTACCGCTCCACGGCCCACTCCTGCGGGAGTGGAACCCCCGAGCGCGAGCATAGGGTTGTCTCCGACCCGGATACCCTACGGTGACAACGAAGGGTCGGAGCAACACTCCCTTCCAGTAGGCGCTTCCATTGGTAGGACGATGTCTGACGAGACCGTAGGCTCAGAAGCGCATATTCCAGAGGAATCAACAATGGGTGGCGCCAGCCAACATGAAGATACATACTCAAACCAATACCTGGATGAAGATATGGAGGTCGCACAGACCCCCATCACCCACAATCTTCATGAAGCAATGAAAGTTTCGCAGGCTCCTAGGAAGAGAATACTTGGCTCTCCTACAGAAGTTATGAATGTGAACAAAAAGCGACTCAAGACTCCTGCACACAACACTACCAAGAAAGTTTCGCTGACACCAGCTTACAACCCCACAAAAAAAGCTCCACTGAAGAAGACTAGGAGAACAACAGTGGACAATGAAGGCTTTGTCAATCCAAAACGCACAGCCCCTGCAGCGGTTATGTCCACCGCCGCCGCCAGCAGAGAGGTATCTACAGTTAACCGGTATGAACAACTGCCAGCAGAAGAAACAACACCTGCTTCATCAAATGAACCAACACCTGTTGCTCCATCAAATGAATGCAGGCCAGCGCCGATTGTGCTGACCTATAAAGAAGAATATATGACCCTTTACAACACCCTCAAGCGACTATGTAATAGCGCCTTTGTTGTAAAACCGGCTGGTCGCGAATTATATAAAATTCAAACCAAGACAACCATCGACTACCTAGCGGTAGCAAAACACATTACTGACAAGGGCTGGTCATTCTACAACTACCCAACAGTGCCAGAAAAACTATTGAAGGTAGTCAGTAGAGGACTTCCCTTCAACATGACCACCGAACATGTAAAAGAAGAATTAGAGGAAATAAACTATGCAGCCAGAACAGTGGTCAAATTGCACTCGCCCAAAACGCAACAAGAAACACCACTCTTTCTAGTGGTATTAAATGACTCCGTAGAGAACAGATCCATCTTTCAAATGACCTCCCTATGTTCTGTGAAAGTGTCATTGGAAAAGTTACGTAGCACAAGAGGCCCACCACAATGCTACAAATGTCAAGGGATAGGTCATGTCTCAAGGCATTGTGTAATGCCAGATAAATGCGTAAAGTGCGCAGGAGACCATGCGACGAGGGACTGCACCCTAACCAAAGGAGAAACCCCACCAAAGTGTGCAAACTGTGCTGGTGACCACGTCGCCAGCTACAGAAAATTCCCAGCGTTCTCAAGATTCTACGAGAAGCAAAAGATGAACAATGCTGCACACGCTGAAGCTATGATAAAACAACGTCAACAACAGCAAAAGAAACAACTGCAACAACAGTTAAACAACCAAGAAGCCTCCCTGCAGGATCCTGATGCCTTTCCGCCCCTGCCGGGTCATGGAAATGATAACTAGCAGGGATCGAGCAACAACCAACCCGCAACTCAGACGAATAACGAGTTTAAGGACAACAGCTCCAACAGGAGAAGATGGGAAAATAACCAAAGAAAACAGCAGCCATCCGGAAGTGATAGGACAACCATGGATCAAAATCTACATCAGCAGAACAAGTCTATTGATGACAGCACGAATTCAGTCCTGCTAAACATGATCCAAACTTTACTACAAACACTAATGTCCATGATTGCAGAAATCCCGCGGCAAGTTGAAGCCGCAGTAAAGGCAGCGGTGCAGGCCGTACCAAGAGGTATACCCAGCAACCAGCAACATGACTAATAGGATTCAAAACTTGACCATACGCACCTGGAATGCCAATGGCATATGGAACCAAATGGGTGAATTCAACGAGTTCTTACGTGATGAGCAGATAGATATCTGCTTAGTCACAGAAACACACCTAAAACCTAGTGTAAAGGCTGCAGTTGCAAACTACTCATGCTATAGAAATGATAGATTGACGGCGGGTGGTGGTACCGCAATCTACATCCGCTCCACCATAAGGCACCATGAAGTAGCTCTGCCAGAACTATTGACAATAGAAGCAACTGGCATCGCTGCTGACACGTCCAGTGGCAGGATGATCCTTATCTCCGCTTACCGACGACCTGCTAACAAAGTCAATGAGGAAGAAATCGCCAAACTACTAAACATCGCTGGGAACGTCTTCATAGCAGGGGATTTCAATGCGAAACACTGTGACTGGAATTCCCGACTTACAAATACTGCCGGCAAGCAACTACGGCGTGCTGTACAGGCAAATGATGGCATGGTATGGGGGCCCACCGAACCCACCATCTTTCAAAGAAGATTTATGCCCGATGTCCTTGACATCGCAATAACCAAAGGACTCAATCACACAATTGCAATAGCTACAAAAAACACACTCTCTTCTGATCACATACCAGTCATTTTTTATCTAGCTGAGGGTGCAAGATTGAAAAATCCTAGCCGCCACAGAAACATCAAAAACATAAACTGGGATTTATACAAACAGCACCTCACCCAAAGACTTCAAAATGCTGCGCCACCTGATATCATAGGGTCTAACGCTGCTACCCTCGCCCTCACTCAATGGATCAACGAAGCAGCAGATGCTGCTTCCCCACAGCAAAAACCCGTACCGCAAAATCACTCAAAACCTCTCCCGCCCAATATCAGAGAGGCCATAACTACTAAAAACCAACTCACCAGGGAATGGCAGATTACGCGTGACCCAGTCACCAAACACATCAACCGCATGCGGCACGAAATTAGGTTAGAAGTGCAGCAACACAAAAATAATGAATGGGAAGGCCTACTCAACACTATAAACACAGAAGACGGCTCGGCTTGGAGACTAACCAGGCGAATGCTGCGAAAGGGAGGAAAGTTACCGCCTCTCTTGGTAGGCAACAGATTCGTCAGTGAACCGGAAGAAAAAGCTGAGGCAATAGCAGTAGTCTTTGAAGCCACCTTCCGTCCAGTACAGGACCATCTCGACGTGCAACACATTCAGATGGTAGAAGAGCGACTACAAAGATTTTTAGATACTAACATTCCTGAAGAGGATTCAATCGACCCAATCACGGAGGACGAAGTCATCGGCATGTTACAACATGCAAAACCCAATAAAGCACCGGGTCATGATGGCATTGGGGCGCCACTACTAAAACTACCAAGGGTAGCTACAAACTACATAACAGCCATTTTCAACTATATTATTAAAACCGGTGACTACCCTGAAACCTGGAAGCATGCAGATATTGTGGCCCTTCCCAAACCAGGGAAAGACAGAAGATCCCCGAAATCCTACAGGCCTATAAGCCTACTACCAACCATGTCGAAAATATTCGAAAAGATTTACCTGAGGAGGCTGCGACATCACATTGACCAAGAGCATCTACTCCCGGATGAGCAATCTGGTTTCAGAGAGCACCATTCTACATCCCAACAGCTACTTAGACTTTTAGAACATGCGCTAAGTGCATTCGAGAAGAAAGAGTATTTCGCGACAGTTCTTCTGGACGTCTCGAAAGCCTTTGATTCTGTTTGGCACCAAGGACTGCTATACAAACTCCTTGTACTAGGCATCCCTCTGTCGCATGTGAGGCTGCTGAAGAACTATCTGACTGGCAGAACTTTCAGGGTAATCTTAGACGAGGCCGTGTCATCTACTAAAAGCATTGAGGCTGGTGTACCGCAAGGTTCAGTCATCGGGCCAGTCCTCTATAATCTTTATACTGCCGACTTGCCAAAAACTGATCGTGTGCATACTGGTCTTTATGCTGACGACACAGCGCAGTTCACAAAGAGCATTAAAGCACAAAATGCAAGGAACGCGCTTCAGAGAGCCTGCACAAATATTGAAGGCTGGGCCAAAAAATGGCGACTTGCCTTCAACGCAGGGAAAAGTCAGGCCACACTTATCACCAGGAGAGTAGTTCCACTGAATCTACAACCCATCCAACTATTTGGCGAGCCGATACCATGGACCCAAACCGCGATCTACCTTGGTGTAACCCTCGATAAGCGCCTCACCTGGAAACAGCACATCAGGAAAGTCAGAGCAAAGGCAGAAGGCAGAATGAGGACTCTTTATCCCATTCTCAACCCGACGTCTAAACTAAAACCTGACCGGGCCATAAGAATGTATACTGCTCTGGTACGCCCAGTTCTAGAATAAGCAGCGGTTGTGTGGGGAAATGCTGCTACCTCACACATCCAGAAGCTGCAGACGATTCAGAACAGAGCTATACGCTACGCGTATAAACTACCTAATGAGACCCCGACTACAGTGTTACACGAAGTCAGTGGTCTGGAAAAATTAAAAGACAGAATTAAAAAATTGGCCGCTAAGTTCTATACAAACAGCACCAATTCAACAAATCCACTCATTGCTCATCTAGGCAACACACTTCACTTCAACGACAATATCAGGTGGCCAGTCCACCTCATACAGTAACCCTCACCGGAGATGACAATCCAAATAAGCCACACCGATAAAGATAACCAAAACAAAAATCTGGAAGGAGATGCACCATGTGTAAGAACTTCCCCACACTCCAGGAGAACAGCCACCTGGGTAATGATGTCAGTCATAGTCGGTTAAGCAACGGTGAGCGTGGTCAGCGCTTGGATGGGTGACCATTCTGGCTCCATGCGCAGTCCGCAACACTGATACCCTCAGTTCCAGCGCGCTGATTGGGCGTCCTGGCAACCCTCTATACACGACATTCGAATTTCGGAGGCAGCGAAGCCAGTCGAGACGTGAGACGAGACGGAGACGGCAGACGCAGCGGAGTTAGCAGCCAATGAGGACGCATCAGCAAGCCAGCAAGGGAACTTTTCGCCGAGCAGCCGACCCCACCGTGGCAGCGGGCCTCATATTGAGCCAGCATCGAGCACGCAGCAGACGTGATGCCTCGCGACTTCAAGAATCCACATATTACCATAGAAGAACGACATCTAGAGGGGTCGAAATGGATAACCACCACGCTGAAGGTCACAGACTTCATAGCAGCGTTCAACGAAGACACCCGTCAACTGTGGATGAGCCGACTGAGTCCAGACAACACCGATAGGTGGATATTGTCTGTACTTGTCCACCTCGACCACGATAACTTTTCATACAAGCTTCCTGCCAACTACAAGAACCTCATGAAATGCCTGACGAACAGGGAATGCAGCCATATTGCTGAGCAACGGATCATCAGGGGCTACCCAAGATGGCCCGAAGAATGGCCTGAGGCGCTAGTGTTCCCGACACTGTGGGCCAACGACTTCAACATCCAAGAGCACATCGAACTCCTCAAACGACGGTTTCTCCTCATGCCATACCCACGGGACAACTTGCAAGAAGCTGACCTAGCAGAAGAAGATGGCACTGAGGAGAACACAGCGGACGAGGAGATGCCACAGGAGGAGGGACCAGAACAAGGACCGGTCCTTCCAGTAACGGCGCGGTTCGAGGGAGGCTACATAGAGCTTATCACCGAACTGCAAGCCTTCACAGCTGACATCATCCTGGCCATCCCCATCAAGAGCGGTCTGAAATTCATGCCGCAACACCCGCAGCAGCTAAAACTTCTCCACAAGTTTCTGGAGGCGTACGGCATCAAGTACGTCCCACAGCTGCCCGGGAGACCCGCCAAACTGGTGGTACGGGACTACCAGGCGACACTACCGAGGAAGCGGTCGCCGCAGAACTGAGTGGCTGTGGGATTGCCACCCTCGCAGTCCACCAGATGCGGCGCCCGGGCAGCGACGAGTGCCTGCCACTGTACACCGTACAGCCAGCTGAACGGGTATCAAGAGAAAAGCGCCCTTCGATACTACTCGGACACAAGGTCCGGGTAGAGTTGAAGAAGAAGCCGCCGCTCGCCCTCACTCAGTGCTACCGGTGCAATAATTTCGGTCATCTAGCCCGGGATTGCACCGGGGCACAGAGATGCTTGCGTTGTGGGGAAAACCACAGAGTGGCGGACTGCCCGCAACCAAGGGAAGCAACGAAGTGTTGCAACTGCGGGGCCACTAATCACGCAGCAAGCTGGGGCGGGTGCCCGTCCCGCCTCAACCTCCGCCGGGCCAAGCAAGTGTCCCCCACCACCACCAGAGAGCAGCACGGACACAGCCAGACACGGAGGGTGACGAATCCGAGGCCCGCAACGGACGCGACCGGGCCAGCTCAGAGAGGAGCCGGCCGAGCAAGACACACTCGCCGCACAGCCGTCGAGCAGGACGGACGGGAAGGGCGAATGTCAGCCCCTGACCTGCAAAGCCTGATACAATCGATGGCAGATGCCATCACAAAACTACCACAAATAGTAGCTGAAGCGACTGCTCAAGCAGTTGGGGCAGCATTAACAACAAGATAACCAACACCATGCTGGCAAAGAAAAAAAAAAAAAAAAAAAAAAACCTGTAAAAGCAAATAGCTGAAGGCAATGCCAAATAGGCAAACACTTCTACAAATGAATTCCCCAACCCAAGGGTTAGGGAAGAACGATGGAGCTCTAGCGAAGCCAGTCTGTTTGTGATTTCGAGAAGAAACATCTAAAATAGACCTGATGAAGACAACCGAGCAAGTTGTCGAAACGTCATTTTATGACACCATCCAGCTGGACTCCCGAGAAACTTTTATTGAAGGCTATGTATGGTTTAAAGCAATCATCCAGAGTGTGGAATCAAAGGGTAAATGATATTTTAAGCTGTATAGGTTACAAAAAATCTGATTTGGAACCTTGTTTGTTCACAAAACATAAAGATGAAGGTTTAGTTACTATGATAGCATTGTATGTTGATTTTTTAATTTTTTCCAATGACTCAAGTGAGACTGGATTTTTAAAAAATAGGTTGAGTTCAGAGTTTGAGGTGAAGGATTTAGGAAAGGCTAAAAATTGTTTGGGAATGGAAATCAAATATGATAAGGCTAATGAAGTGCTAGCTGTAAGTCAAGAGAACTATATTGATCAATTATTGAAAAGGTTCAATATGACAAACTGTAAAACTGCAAAGACTCCTGTTGAAACTAAACTTGATTATCTAAGTGAAGAGGGAACTAAAACTGATGATGTGCCTTATCAGGCCCTAATAGGTAGTTTAATGTATTTATCAGTACTAACAAGACCTGATATCTCTTTCAGTGTAAGTTACTTAAGCCAGTTCAATACTTCTCATACTGAAAAACATTGGAAATGTGCTAAGCGAATTTTGAGATATCTGAAAGAGACTAAGAATTATGTTTTAAAGTTTAAAAAAGGAGGTTTAGAATTATGTGGTTATGTAGATGCAGATTGGGCAAACTGTCCCTTAGACAGGAAGTCATATACTAGTTTTATTTTTAAGTTGGGTGGCTCTGTAGTGTCTTGGCAGAGTGCTAAAAAAAAGACTGTTGCTCTGTTTAGCACAGAAGCAGAGTATATGGATCTTTCTGAAGCTTGTCTAGAGGCCATTTATTTAAAGAATTTGTTAGATGAACTCATAGGCAATAATAAGTGTATAACATTGTTTAATGACAGTCAGAGTGCCCTGAAATTGTCTGTTGACCCGTCAAATCACAAGAGGTCAAAGCACATTGATGTTCGACATCATTTTATAAGAGAAGTTGTGTTAAATAAAATTGTAAAACCTCTCTATTTACAAACTGCTGATATGCCTGCAGATATCATGACTAAAGGATTGGAAAAAGAGAAACATTATGCCTTTCTGAAATGTCTAGGTTTAGATATTATTTAAGGAAATCATTCAAATGTTTTGAAGTGGGGGTGTTGAGTTGATCAAAATATATTGAATGATTTCGATATATGTGTGTGGGCTATATCTTTGTTGTTGTAAAATCTTTGTACCGACATGCTGTAGCGTGTACTGTTTAGCAGTAGTTGTTTCCTGTACATTGGGCTGTACGAATCAGCAATAAAAACTTAACACATTGTAACCTGTTTACTTCTAAGTCACAGGTACACAATCTCAATACAAGAAGCAGAAATAACTTGCACAAACCACAAACATCTCTGTCATTAGTACAAAGAGGAGTAAATTATTCTGCTATACATCTGTTTAATAAACTTCCCAAGGGTATAAAACAATTTGCAGAAAATAAAGATATATTTAAAGAAAAACTGAGAGATTATCTTATTGGCAACTCCTACTCCATCCAAGAATTTGAACAAAACAATTAATTGTATTCAATATGACTTTTGCAAATCACAGTTGTAAAAATTTATGTTTATTTTATTGTCTTTATTTTTCTTTGTAACGTATAATTGTTTTTTACTATGATTATGACTCATATTGTATCTATGTATATTAACCATGACATGTTTCACATCCCAGAGGTGCTTCCTCAGCAGGGATCCATGAAACAAAATTGATAAATAAATAAATAGCATCCTTGGTATGAGATAAAACATGAATTACTCTCCTTAACAATTTAACAACACTAGGATTACTTAGTTTTTTGGCTGCAACCCTTTATAGAGGAAGAATTTTATTTCAACTTAGGAGCACTCCTTAAATGGATCTATAACCTAACAATTGTCAACATTGGACACAGTAATAATCACTTTAAAACTCACTATGGTAACATCACTGTAACAGCAGTTGCTCAAGAAACAGGATTTAGAAGACCGAGACGATTGAAAATTATAAACAAAATGTGTTAAATACATAGTTTATTGAATTTCAATATGCTTAATCCAGTACCAAGCCACATTACATCAAAGTACTCCACCTATGGACTAGGATCCTTTTATAGATGGAGGTTGAAATCTCATAGTTCCCTCACTTCAGTACACTTTTCATACACCACACAAACTTATTTTTCCTAACTAATTAATAATTGTTCACATCCAGCCCACAATCGTGGTGGCACTTTCATGTTAAACACTTACAATGGCTGCAATTCTCCCTATTCCGATAATTTCCACTTGTATGAAAACAACTGTTCAGCTCGACAAACATGATATTTCTACAAACATTATATTTCTACCTTGCTCCAATCGTGTGTTTTTTTGTCATGTACCTTTCATTAGCTTATCACAAATTTCTGTGTTTTATTCACATTGCACAGACACTATACTTTATTCTGCTAGCCACTCTGTTACATATTGAATTATCTGAAGTTAGTTGATTTACATTGACACTATGCTATGTTTTGCTTTTAGCTCGCTAATCTCACAAATTTGACAAATTATTTTGTCCCATCAAGTGGCAGTTTTCAACTTCTGCATTACTGTATTCTGACTTGATATAAATCAAAATTCAGGTATGATATAATGGCATATCGAGCTACATTAATATATCAGCATCTTAACCCTTTGACCTAACCACTTCCCTCATGTCTACAGACTGATATTTTAGTTTGCTTATTTCTAGTTGCAATATTTCTAATGCTATACCTCAATGGAAACCAGTTAAGCATCTTCATTTTTTCACATACTTGTTAATTTCTCACTGCTCAATTTCCTTACATAGATAGCTACAAAAATTTCTAGTTTCATTTTCAATTTTCCTCCTGTTAAACCTGCCTGAAGCTGGGGTTTGCTTTAGAACTCATCTAAACTGATTTGTTACCATGCTTTGGTACAGTAATAAGACTTCCTTATGGTCGCCAATCACTTGTAATAACAACAAAAGATAAAAGATATGCTCTTTAATTGAAACACTGTATACTTTTGCTGATTTGAAACTGATGTATTGTTCAAAGATCTATTACATAAATCAGTACCAGGATAATTTAGAAAGACATCAGACTTCTATCTGAATTTAATGATTGCAGGTTGAAACATCCCCACACACCATAAGTAATTTCCATCCCAGATGAAAGTTAATAGCCCTGTCTTCTGATATTATTCTTTATGATACTCAAATATAATAGCCTTGCATTATGTCACCAGTGCCATCGTCAAAAACTTAACATACTGTTTTAAGGCCTAAATATTGCTGAAATTGAAAAAAAAAAAAAAAAAAAAAAAAATAGCTGTGCGCTTGGAAAAAATTCCTCCGAGTGTACTTTCTATGTTCAAGGTAGCGTAATTCTGCAAAATTTGGAAATGTAAAACTCCAAACTTCCTATATTTTCGTTACAAAAACCTACTTTCCATTTACATCTTATCTCTATCTTTCTGATATGCAACTTTTTATGCTGAATGAAATTAGATATGGATCACTGCTGTACCTTGAAAACTACATCTTCTAAGTTAAAAAAACTATTTATGCTGCAACTTTGAGTACACATTTTTGAAATCACTAAAATCATGATATTTTTACAAAAATTTTACTAGACCCAAAGTGTCATATGTTTTGCTTGCAATCTAATTCTACACCTCTGAAAATGAATGGGGCCATAAAACTTCAGAAATACAAAAAATCCTATATACTGCTACTGATGGCTTCTGAAATCTGAATTATACTCACTAATTTGGTTTCTAAGTCTCAAACTACCAGAAATTGCTTCTAAAAGGGTTTGCTACTGATTTTAAGTGTTTTGAGGACCCTCTAAACCAGGGGTGGCCAACCCGCGCCTTGAACATTTTTCCGGCCCGCGAGATTCATCACACTTTTACAAAATATTTTTATATTTCATTTTTAATGTTATATATTTCTTTACAATGTGCGTTTAGTATCATTATTATTGTATTATCTAAGTTTATATATAAGAATAATAGTAAATACAATAACTCATGTTTCAATTTTTTACTCCAAAAAAATTTCTATAGTGGGATATATAATTTTATATGTGGCCCGCGGAGTTACGATGCACTTCCAAAGTGGCCCGCAAGAGCATTTGGGTTGGCCACCCCTGCTCTAAACTGTTTTTGGAGGTATATTGGCAAAACTAACATTATACTACAAAATCTACAAATGTGTAAGCACCTCAGAATTTGTTAAATTCTAAACCTCGTCACTACAGGATATGGGGGATGGGAAACATACAGAAGCAGATACTGAAGCTTATATCCGAATACAGGGCGATTTAAAGTCTAAAAACCCACTCAACATGTAATAACAGCTTTAAACAGACATTCAATGATAAATAGTAGCCTTTAAACTCACCCAAGTCATTGTAATCTTCAAGAATTCAACTGATAAGAACTTAATTTTTGTTTTGAGATAACATCACCAGTTTACAACACTTTTTGACACAGTAAAAAAAACATTTATTATAATAATCAAATGGGAGAAACTAAATTTTGCAGTAAATAACACATGATCTATAGTTTCAGGCAGTTTAAAAATAATAAAACATATAGTTACACAAACCGACACTTATAAACATTAATTACAACATATATCAAGCAGTTTCTGATATTACATGACATGGTTATTACAACTTAAATCTTTTCTGAACACCATGTTAAACATTTTGAATAGTTTTGTACAGTAAATTAAGTTTGAAAAGAATTTCTAAAAATTATTGTGTCTCATTTTTCACATTGCCGGCTTAGATAAATTATCATAACCAAACCAATCAAAGTCAGGGAATAAAATTATTTTCAAACGGCGTATTAGAAACTGGGGAACATTATGCTGAAAACAATTTTTCTAGATATGCCTTACTTTCAGAGCAACTCACGATAAACTTTTTATAATTTGAATTTTAAAAATGGTGATTAACCAGGAACTTTTTTTACTTATTGATACACTCATACACATATTGTAGACCAGTGACATCAGAGCTTCTATGCGGCAAATTCTTTCCCATCATCAATCTTGTGTCTATTCCAATAATTTTGTCTACAATAACTTTTGAAAATTTGTTTTCGAAAATTTGCTTTATCTTGCCAAAGTCTTTAATTTTCCTATGAGACCAAAATACCATTTTAACCTTCTATTTTATCTACCCTTTAAAACTAATTTTCTGCTTCTGACTTTAAATTTTGATTTTCTTTCAATTAAAAACCCTACTTATAATTTTCCTAATTAATTTTATTTTCAAAACATGCCAAGGGGATGCTGACTACAGCTGGTAGTAACAGTTTTCATGTGGCTTTTTTCATTAACCAGTTGTTTGAGGTATTTGTTTGTCTTCTTCTGACCACATGGTTTCACCACACAAAAAACTGAAATATCTTCTAAACTATATTTTTTAGAGTATGATAAATACACTTTAAATGATCCCCATAATGAGTTTTGTCAATGAAAATGAATGCAGAAGAACTGTTGTACCTGAAAAATTAACTAAAATGTCTGTATTTCACAAAGACAGTCTTATAATTAGACTAAGGTATTTCATCGCTGGGAATAGCTGGTAGAAATGCTTTTCTGCACTTTTTCTCCATATTAAACCTATCTCAAACTGGTTTTAAAAGTTTATAGACATATTACAATAGGTTTATATGAAGCAAAGACCAATAATATTTAGAATGTAACAATTTTTATATGAAAACCTGAATATTTTTAGTGAATTTTCATTTATGAATGTGTGTAGTATTTTGTCATGCATAGCATATTTGCAACATTACTTTGCACACTGTAAAGTTGTGGTATCAAACTTCAGCATTACACAAACCCATAATTTTTTGCCATGGGTTCCTAAAACATCATATTCATCAGAACTGATTTGTGATACTTTATTCCTTCTGGAACCAGAGACCCCACGTAATTATCAGAGTTTATTCAAAACCATTATGAAAATAAAAATAATTAGCCTCAAGTAAAGAAATATCAACCAGAATTTAATGACAGTTAAACAAATCCAACAACAACAAAATATATAGAATTATCTAAAAATTATGAAATCATAATTAGTGACAAAATATAATGTAAAAAGGTACTTAAAATCCAGAAAAATATTTTATTTGATAAAATATCCATCAAAATTCACAGGAAACATCACAAACATCCACTGTAATACAACTGCTCCTTTTAAGTTTCTTTTAAGTGTATTTGAGGTGAGCTCAGCTAGTATTTATTAACAGAAATATTGATGTATTAACTGTAGTTTTGTTATCTTTGTTTACCTTATCCTGTGAATGCAGAACATTTTTACAGCATTTTGAATTGTTAACACCTGAAATCTTTAAATATTAATGAACACTTAACTTTTTATTAAAAAAATTATTTTGCCCAGGTCTTACCTGGGACGGTCAGTAACTCGAAGAGGTGGTGAGATTGGTTCTCTTTGCTTTGCACGAGCAGCTACATCAGGTGGGAGTTGTCTGTCACTAGGATGCACCCATGTTGGAATATTTAGGACAGAATGGAAAGGCCTTCCCTCATCAGTTTTATGTGTTGTTTGTTGTGCACACATTTCTAAAGTATCTGCCTTCCCTGCATGAAATAAAGATCAATAAAAATCAAATTCCTTGAAATAAAATAAACTGCTGTTAAATAACTTCACAGAATATGATATTCAAAAGTAATAATAAACAAATGGTATATATTTCTGGCCAGTATGCGATCATTCTTTTACTTTTAGGACCACATAGGATCAATAGTCAATCCATCATTTAAGCCTTGTCAAAGGAACTATACGAGTCTTACAGTCCTGCCAGTTCTACTTCATGCATTCTTATCTTTGCGCCCTTTGTGTTGAAAAGATTTGTGTTGCAGGTTGAGAGTTTTCTCGAGTGTGTTACTTGAGAGTTTCTAGCCTTCATTTTCTTGCTAAATTCTATCTTTCAATTGTGTCTTCTGGTGTAAGGCTAATTTCCTTCATTGTTATTTCTGACCCATCTGCAACCAGCCGTGGTATTTTTTGAGTCAAAATTTTGCTATATTAGGTTTTTATCAGAAGTCTTGAATCTTGCATTCTTATTATGTGCCCATTTGTTTATAAAATGCATTTGATGTAATAAGAGTTATTGATTTGTGACTTGCATGTAAGGAAGAATGGTGACCATTCACTGAAAATTTTTAATAAAGCTATAAATCTAAATTTCATGTAATACTGAAACATTCCCATAGCACCCCAAAATGAAACTGATACAGAGGCTCACAAGTTGCACATTCCAATTCCAGTCAATTTATGTGAATGAGAAAGTGATTTCTTGAGTACAGGAACTTGGCAAGAGCTAAGAAGCATCCCACATGATGGGTAGCAAATAACTAGCACTGTTTCATGAGCAAATGAATAGAAAGAGTCTGAAATAAATTACCATTGGGAATGCTATGAAAAATTCGTGAAATGTAAAAGTAGACGAGTAGGGTAACTTTACTACATTACAATAAATTTCAAAAAAATACAAAGTATTTCTGCAAGAATTTTCCTTTATTCATCGGATGGGGAAAAAAGTTTCAATGGATCTTTGACTACAATTGTTTTCTCCTGCCACACAGATGTAAACCATGAATTTATAGTATATGTTGTTTGCAACAATTCCACACCTGTATATCAGCCTTAATATTTCTTAACCCTGCACTGACCAAGATAGTTAAATTATGCCTTATGTATCATAAAACAAGAAAACCTTTATTTTATTAATTGCAAAAGACCCAATAATTGTGAAAAATGTATTAATTTTACACTCCTTTTTTATTTCCATATATCACAAAAAGATGTGTGCTTTAGCTCCCTAGGCCCCCTTCCCTGGATCCGCCACTGATACAGAGTAAGTCATTTATCACTGTCTGCCACAAGGGTTCCTAACAGAATGATGTATGTGCGATATTTGCAACAATACTACTCCCACACAGTGGCTCTGACATTTGTAAGCTCTGTACCAACCAAGTTTGTGAAAGTAAAATAAACAGAAGGTTGTATCTAAATTATAACAGATCCAATAAATGTGAAATAAATTCCACTATAACTCATTTATTCCATTCCACAAACATGTCTTATGAAATAAATAATATTAATTTTAAATCAATGGATGGACATTTTGCAGTTTGATGCCCCTTAAGTTCATGAAACAAAAAACCAAAAAACAATTGGTAGTCAATGGAGACTGCCAACTGAAGTGAAAACTTACAACTATTCATATCATATGTGCAACATGTCATACTTATAGCTACAGATATACTAAATAATAATTCCGTGTGAATGTAATGACCTGGTGAAAGGGTTCCTATTTGCTGCACTTACCGCCCTTCTTAACTGCCTTAACCTAACCCAGTAGTGCTACCATTTACAAGAGACATACAGTTTAAAGAGCAGTCCAAACCATGGAATTCTGGCATACTTCACACACAGCAAGCTTTGGCAGAGGTGAAGGTTAGGTCAGGTTAATGGTGTATGAAAATCCTCGCCGAGACAAAGCTTCGATCGGGGGACCTTCCATTCGCTAGTTAGACACCATTACCACTGAGCCACCAGATCATAACAGATACTGTATAATTATCATGTCTGGAATGTGAACTCTTAAGAATTTAATAATTCAAAAATTACGCAATGCACCTAAAGAAGTATACACTTCAAGAACTAAAAATCTAACATAGTCCACAACCCGACAGTTTGTCGAATCTTCCTGAAGGAGATTTACCAAGGTACTGTGTCAGAGGCAAGAAGGCTTCCTCCTTTCTTCAGAAACCTGCATTTTAACATGGAATGTCCCAGCATAGCTCGCATAATTAAATACAACTCCTAAAAATTCCTAATCACTGTAATGATTGAGGTTGATCACTTACCTAAAAAGCTCATATTTCTCAAGTTAATATTCAGAACAGGGAAGTATGAAATAGTTAAGCAATAGCAGACCTGGAGAAGTAGCACGCCAACCAGCAAGTCGCAAGTCGCAAGTTGCCAAGCACCTGTAATTACTGCAAGCTGGTGAAATGACTTCACACAGCAGGCTAGTGAGGAGTATCACCCTCTCCACACAATGGTAATAGGAAGGGGAGATTCTATTTAAAACCTGGGGGCAGCAACAGTGGGGTCGGTCTGTCTGTCTAATTCAACATACCACAACGACAGGGATGCTAAGGGCGTTGGCACCGGCACCTACTGTGATAGAGGGATGTGGAAAGTCGGAGGGATAGTCAGATGGTCAATCATCTGAGCAGAGTCTGGTACATATTATCAATATTCCAGTTAGTTTGGGCTGCGAGGTGCCCATCAGTTACATGCTCGCCATTGTCCTTGGCCTTATCTCTAATGATCCATTTAAACCCATTACCATTTTGTTATGAAACCAAATAAACATTGTATATGCCATCAGATCACTGCTAATGTAAACAAAAGTGGAAATATGTAATTGCCGTTTACAGTAATTTATCCTAGCCTTCTCAGTCATTAATATCTGAAGCCACTGAGCCATAAAACCTGTCAGGTGTTGCACTAGGAACGTATGACCAGTGTCAGATCCAGGGGGGGGGGGGCTAAGGGGCTCAACTTAAACCCCCCCCCCACACACACACAAACAAACACAAACACACAACATTGTATTTGGGGACCTTTTTAAGCTCTACTGTTCTTATAAGGGCGGCAACCTAATCCTGGATCCGCCACTGCCTATAACGAATATTCACATCAGAACCATGATCAACTTCTATGTTCAGTCCTTATCCACGGCTCCAGTAGAAGATTACCCTGTCTGCTTTTGTCGACCAGCTGATAGTCGCTACATCACTGCGGGATTTGAACCTGCGGCCGGAGAGAAAACCTTAACTGCTGAGCTATCGGACCACCTTGTTTTGAAGTATACATGTGCTAACTGTTACTTGTTAAAGAAAAACTGGATTTGTACTTACAATGGTGACAAATTAAGGTGAAGCAGGAGAGGGTTTAGGTTTCTGTAAATCAACATAACAGTGATTTTATATTTATTTTAAAGTATATGTGCGCAAAGTTTCATTAAAATTGTATGAAAACTATTTTCATCAAGATTTTGCATAATGCTTCAAACGCACATATCATATGTGAAACAGGTGGCATGATGGTGACGTGACATGAACTCCGATTTACCCCTGTCCAAACATAGCGTAACATTCCTATTGAAGTATTCACATCAAAAAATTCATTTTCATATTAGATAATTGAGAAATGTCATCAGTGATAAACTATAAATGATCTGTAAGCAGCACTTCAAAGTTCCATAGAACCAATACAGGCACTGGCAGATGGCAATCAAGAAGACAATTTGGGAATAAGTTGAACAGATCTGGATGAAGGTACATGTAGTGGGGTTGATAGTGGATATATCATTTGATGATTTGTGTAGTGGATAGCTACAGAAAGCTAAAAAAAAAGTAGATAATTTACCCATTTAAAAAAAAGAAAAATGTAAAGTGTGAAAATTATATGAGAGTCATACTGATGTGCTATTGTCTCATTTTTTAAAAAAATGAGACTCTTGAGGGGAAAAAAAATGAATTTTTTTTTTTTTTTTTTTTTAAATTAGCTAAGAGTTGAGCTGCTTGGACTTCAGAAGGGATTTAACAGAACTGAACTTTGTGTACTCAAAGAAGTGAGGTTTTGAAAGTCACATAAAACTAAGGCTTCCCACTGTGTGCAACAAATAGTGAGAGAAATATACCAATTGAGAGTAAACCATATTAAACTAGGAGAAATAACAGATTGCGTAAAACAAAGAAATCAGTGAAAGCAAAGAAGTGACCTATTTTTTTGTCTTCATGCTTTATGACCAAAATGTGGATGGAAAGGACCACATCCTCCCAAATGTCATATCAGAGTGTACTACTATTCATTATAATTGGTAAAATAATTAAGGTGATGGTGCACAAAATATGAATTTGACAGCTTTTGTAGATCTAATGATCTGGAGAAATAGGGAAAGGAAATCCAGGCACTACTTGAAATATGGACCGACCTGGGACTATACAATATGAAATTTGTGAAATTTGATAGAAATAAAATTGAGTATTTGATCACAACTAGAAAGGAAACACCAAGCAGATGAATGATGGCAATAGAAAAGCAAGAAAGCTGAATAGCTTAAAATAACTAAGTATTCTTGGGGAAAGTGGAATTAACAAAGAGAAGAAAAAGGTGGAGGCAAATTAGAACATCATCATAATCATCATTATTATTATTATTATTAATTTTTTTTTTAAAATAAGTGCGAGGCCCGTAGCATTTGCTACCTCCTGCTATGTGGTTAATCCAGTACTGGAACAATGGGCATATTATATACCTATTCTCATTTACGATGCCAAGACCTAGACAATGCAAAAGTTAAATACTATCAAGATACAGCTGAAACATTTTTAAAGCAAAAGAGGTACTAGTAACAGACAGGATATGGAATGATACAGTTAGTGGATGAAGTAAAAGAACCTTTGCTGGAAATGTTAGAGAAAGAAAGGCTCAAGTGGAATTGATGTGTTAGAATGGTGGAGCATGAATACAGGAAAGTTACATGAACAAACCAAATTATTTACTGACAATATGCTGAAGGTATAGATGGCAGAGAAGAGTGGTGAAGTACACTCCTGGAAATTGAAATAAGAACACATTGACGCCGGTGTGTAAGACCCACCAAACTTGCTCCGGACACTACGAGAGGGCTGTATAAGCAATGATCAAACGCACGGCACAGTGGACACACCAGGAACAGCAGTGTTGGCCGTCGAAGGGTGCTAGCTGCGCAGCGGTTGGGCACCACCACAGTCAGTGTCAGCCAGTTTGCCATGGCATACGGAGCTCCATCTCAGTCTTTAACACTGGTAGCATGCCGCGACAGCGTGTACATGAACCGTATGTGCAGTTGATGGACTTTGAGTGAGGGCGTATAGGGGGCACGCGGGAGGCCGGGTGGACGTACCGCCGAATTGCTCAACATGTGGGGCGCGAGGTCTCCACAGTGCATCGATGTTGTCGCCAGTGGTCGGCGGAAGGTGCACGCGCCCGTCGACCTGGGTCTGGACAGCAGCGACGCACGGACGCACACCAAGACCATCGCATCCTACACAGTACCGTAGGGGACCGCACCGCCACTTCCCGGCGAATTAGGGACACTGTTGCTCCTGGGGTATCAGAGAGGACCATTCGCAACCATCTCCATGAAGCTGGGCTACGGTCCCGCGCACTGTTAGGTTGTCTTCCGCTCACGCCCCAACATCGTGCAGCCCGCCTCCAGTGGTGTCGCGACAGGCGTGTATGGAGGGACGAATGGAGACGTGTCGTCTTCAGTGATGAGAGTCACTTCTGCCTTGGTGCCAATGATGGTCGTATTCATGTTTGGCGCCGTGCAGGTGAGCACCACAATCAGGACTGCATACGACCGAGGCACACAGAGCCAACACCCGGCATCATGGTGTGGGGAGCGATCTCCTACACTGGCCGTACACCTCTGGTGATCGTTGAGGGGACACTGAACAATGCACAGTACATTCAAACCGTCATCGAACCCATCGTTCTACCATTCCTAGACCGGCAAGGGAACATGCTGTTCCAACAGGACAATGCACGTCCACATGTATCCCGTGCCACCCAACGTGCTCTAGAAGGCGTAAGTCAACTACCCTGGCCAGCGAGATCTCCGGATCTGTCCCTCATTGAGCATGTTTGGGACAGGATGAAACGTCGTCTCACGCGGTCTGCACGTCCAGCACGAACGCTGGTCCAGCTGAGGTGCCAGGTGGAAATGGCTTGGCATGCCGTTCCACAGGACTACATCCAGCAACTCTACGATCGTCTCCATGGGAGAATTGCAGCCTGCATTGCTGCTAAAGGAGGATATACATGGTACTAGTGCCGACATTGTGCATGCTCTGTTGCCTGTGTCTATGTGCCTATGGTTCTGTCTGTGTGATCATGTGTTGTATCTGACCCCAGGAATGTGTATATAAAGTTTCCCATTCCTGGGACAATGAATTCATGGTGTTCTTATTTCAATTTCCAGGAGTGTATAAGGAAAAGATGAAAGGCAGAACTAAAGTTGATTGTGAGTTGGTGGAAATGAGAAAATGCTGAGGCTTTTATATTAAACGGACCTAACTAGTAGCTTCAAACAAATCTGAAGGATAATGAATATGAGTCCCATGCTAAATAACATTCTGGAACTGGCCAAGTCTTGAATCCCAGTTTCCACACTTCACTGCTACAATGCCTCATAATACAACCATAGATAAGGACTTTGAAACCCCTTCCCTACCACTCCCCCAAAGTAACCTGTCCAACTAATTTTCATCAAATAATATTCATATTTTTGGGGGGGGGGGCATTTATGCCTTCTATAACCAATTTCTTTCCCATCATACAGTACATAACATATTTTATGAGTCAACAATAATCACAACTGATGGCATTTATCTTAAATTCCATGTTCACCCACACAACCAAATATCTTAACCCTCTGCAATTAACCAGTTTTTTTTTAAATTTTGTACATTTCCTTATTTCACTTTTGACTATTTTTTTGCTCCTACTCTTATTTATATGGTGGATAAGCCAATATTTTTGCTCAGTTTTTCTGGACACTTCTGACTGAACTTCAATGTGATCCTTTGACATAATAAAAGCTTGTGTTTTAAAACAGTTGAATTAACATAGTACAATGTGGTTATATGACTTTTTATTATTATTGTTTATCTCAGAAGTTTAAGGTCGCCAACGAGATCAAAGTCTTTCACTATTGTCACAGGAATCTCAAAGATTGTAATATGCCTGTGCAATAAGTAGATTGTGCTTGCAGTTATTCATTTGTATTTGGCATTTGGTGTCTACAATAGAGAAAACAGCATGCAAGTTGTGCTGTCCACTATTACACATGCTCATAAACTTCATTTCTCTTTGGTATTTCTTAACTGGGGCTCTTGTTCTAAAATAAAAAGTTGCTTTGAACTTTCCTGCTCCCATTGGAGTGTTGTCAACTTTTCCTAATATTTATAACCTCCATCCTGATAATTTTATCAGTAACCTTTACTTTTATCATAGATTCAATTTATCTTCTTTCTTTTTCTTTTAATTTCCAGTTAGTGTTCGATCTTCATATTTTTCCTCATCTTTGGCATCAAGTTACTTCTTCCTTTGGATTGTGAGGTCCTTTTTATTTTGAAATTTGCTCATACGTTCAAAAATATTTTTAACTCTCATCTTATCATATCAATTCTTAGTTCATTCTGATACAACTTTTACCTTTATAACTGAAGTTTGTATTCTTATCAGATTGTAATGAGTAAATCTTGGGGTATGACTAGATACCTGCATCCTTAGCTATGACTATTTTATTCAATTTTATTTCAATGGAGCACATGCTCCCGTGGCATTTTCCCTACACACACAACTTTCCTCTATCCTGCACCCACCTACATTTGCCCTCTACAAATATTTTCTTTAAATTTTTTTTAACATTTTCAGTAAGTTATTGATCATTTCCCTTGGTAATTCATTCCAATCCCTGACACCCTTACCTAAAAAAGACAATCTTCCCACACCTTTGTGCCTGAAATCCAGTGCCAGCTTGTGGTTATGGTCATCTTTTCCCTTCCACGCACCACTTTTCATGCCTACTCTAATTTCTTTCCATGCCTCATCGCCAGTATACGCCCTGTACACTCCCATGACCCTAATCATCCTCCTCCCGTCTTGAAATGAATCCCATTCCAGCTCCTTTATCTTATCTGCCACTAATTGCATTCTGTGATAATTTCCAGAAACAAATTTAACAGCCCTTTTTTGAACCCTCTCTAATTCCTGTATTTGATACACAAAATGTGGGTCCCATACTACACTACAATATTCGAGCAATGGTCTGACCACAGTTTTATAACCCAATTCCTTTACTTCTCTCGTACATCCCCTCATCACTCTCTCCAACAAGTGCAGAATATTGAAACCTTTTCCTACCGGCTGTCCAATGTGTCCTGCCCAGTTAAGCTGGTTATCAGATGTAATGCCAAGATATTTACATTTCAAGTCTTCAGCAAGCAATTCTTTCCCCACCTTATATTCATAATTAACCTTTTGTTTTTTTATTTGTGTATCTAATAAGCTGACTCTTCTTTGCATTCATCTTCATTCCATGTTTACCAACCCAACTAGATATCCTGTCCAGATCACCCTGCAACTGTTTACAATCCTCTATCGTTTTGATTCTTTTATACAGCATTCTGTCATCTGCAAACAATCTAATTTCAGATAGTAAACAATCAACACAATTATTCATTAGAATAATGAATAGCAATGTCCCAATATGCTACCCTGTGGCACACCCATTTTTACTTCAACTTCTTTTGATACTACATTTCCTACCCTAACTTTCTGTTTTCTACCTTTTAAAAATTCTTCTACCCAGCAAATGACTTTCTTATCCACTCCAATGGTTTTTACCTTATTTACTACCATTTTATGGCTTACTCTGTCAAACGCCTTAGAAAGATCTAGTGCTACACTATCAATTTGGCCTCCCTTGTCCATTTCATCTGAAATATCTTGCATATATCCCACCAACTGAGATTCGCAAGAATATCCTTGCCTACTTGAAAACCACTTACATTCCTCACATTCATTTCTGATGTGGTTGCATATCAATCTTTCCATTAATTTACCTACCACTGAAGTCAAACTGATTGGCCTGTAAATTTCAACTATTTCTCACCCTCCTTTATGTACCAGTACTACTATCGCACTTTTCCAGTCCTGTGGTAAGCAGCAAGTATCCAGACTCAATTTAAATAATATTTCAAGATAATGTACAATGTCACATCCGGCTATCTTAAACATATCTGTAGTAATATTATCTACACCAGCCCCCTTATGCTTTTTCAGCTTTCTTATTTCCTTCATGATGTCCCCAGGATGAATTTCAAATAATAAATTTACTTGCATAGTTCATGTCTAAATTCAGTCGCCAGCTTCCTTGTAATACTAACAGTAAACCCAAAGAGCAATAGTGAGGACAGACTAGTTATGACACCAGCAGTTTTTTTTTTTTTTTTAATGAAAAATTAAAGTTTATTTTCAAAGTCACATTTTTTAAATTTTGCATTCTACAGTTGAGTAGGCTATCGAACAAACATTTCCAAAAGTTGCAAATTATGGAGAGGATAGAATACCGACTGAAGTCCCCTTTTAGAAAATTCATAAGTTCATGGTAGTTGCAAAGAAAATCATAATGGCTGACACATTCCTAGCCTGGCTCAGCCAGTTCCAGCTACAAACCAACACACAGCACGGCTACTGACGCAGGTTCACCTTACATAGCGTTTACTTAAAAATGAATTTAGTTTAAACGGTGTATCGATAAAGAGTCTCCGACAGTAATAGGGATTTCCCCATCTCTATGTTGAATTTAAGCCAATTTTTAGTAATCCTGCTGGATTGCAAATTATTGCACTAAAATTAGTGCCAAAGTGTTCTACATTAATTCCAGATTCCATTGATGTAAATTTTGTCAATATCTGTGGTTAGATAGTAAAGGTTTGAATCTATGAAGATTAGGTTTGAAATGTATCAGAAGTCAACTCTGTTTATGCTAAATAACTATTCTTCTGCTACTTATACCGAAAAAGTGGAGTTATCTGAATTTTCTTTGAATTAATTACTTGTTTTGACAGTAGTTTTATTTACGAAAGTCGTTGGTTAAATCGTAATTTAATCTCAAGTGAAACCACGTGTGTTTAATGACAAAATAATTTTAAAAATGTATATAAAATCCGTTCTACTGCGTGGAGTATTCTGAAATTTAAATATGTTATATTAGATTTTTGGTTCTTTTAGAAAATCTACCTTTTACAGGTATATCGAGAAATTACTGGAAATACATGATAAAAAATGTCCGAAGTGAAAGTGTGTTTTTCGAAGTGTTTAAAAATTTACTTACGTTATTTCCACGGTCTGAAACTGTGGAATTTTAGGAATTTAACTTTCTTTCAAATTATTATTATTTAAAAAATTACTTTACTTCATTTAAAATTGTTCAGAAATAGTGAAATGCTAACATAGCAAAAATCTATTGTTTACAAATTGGATAAAAATGGATTTCCCTATTCCAGGTTAGTTGAAAGATTCTTTACTATCAAACTAAGTTTATTTAGTTCTTAAATTAAGTGTTGAGTGTCTTTACTGTTCTTAAATCGGTTTATTTAATGAATTAGGTTGCAGTATCAGTTTCTATACGAAACGTTCCTCCCATAACCTGTACTTGCAGTGAAACCTTATGTTTCAAGGAAAGCTTTCTCCCTCCCTTATACTTTAAGCTAAGCGAACTAGGATTTACTCAAATTCTAAGGTGCCTACACCATGTCCTCCTGAATATGAGGCGAGAGCATTACCACTCACCCAACACACTGTTTATATAATCAGCATAGAAATACCCAGAAAAGGGGGTGAGATCCTGTAGTGATTCACTCTGAGAATTGACAAAAAGCCTGTTGTCACAACCTAAAAATTTTGACGAATCTTTACCAAAATCTTATGTCTTGTAGACTGAATTAATCTTTAATCTTTTTAGCCATGTCAAGGCTTTTTTAAAAAAAAATCTACTATTTATATCTCCATTGATTAAGTTGAAGGGTTGTTCATTTCTCCTATTTTCCTGTTATTCAGAAAGCACTTTATGTCTTGTAAAGCTTTGGTATTCAAAATACTACTTTTCTCTTCTAGTTTTGTTTAGTGCACTATTTGAAGCTTTACTTATTTTTATTTTTTCTTTACGTTTTATACACTCAAGAATGCTATTGCATTTTAGCTTTTGCCACATACGTCTATTTTTTATACTTCAAAATTAAATACCATCCTTATTTATTCATGTATTCAAACGGGGTTTTCACTTTTCTTATGGAAATTTCATGTTGTTCTAACGAGTAACCCCCTTTCAAAAACTATCTAGTTTTAAATAACCTAGAATTGCTCTATTGTGCAACATATGAAATCCATCTGTTATATTGTTTTATATCAAATTCTCTTTTAACTGAGCTTAATCTGTTCTAGGTATAGGGAAAAATTAATATTGTTTTGTAGATAAGGGGGGCAAGGAGTGTAACAAACTGCCATAGAAGAAATTTAATTGTCATGGAGTGAACACACCAGTGGAATTTCCCTACACACCCATCTTAGACCTTTCATGTATCCACCACATATGTTCTCCCTCTACAAATATCAACTTTAAAGTGTTTTTGGTAAATATTTCATCATATTTCTTGGTAACTTATTCCAATCCTTGACCCACTCACCTATGAAACAAAATCTTCCCACACCCTTATGCCTGAAATAGAGTGCCAGTCTGTGGTCATGGTCATCTTAAACATTCCTCTGCCAATTCTTCCACTAATATCTTTCCACACCTTATCACCAATACTCATGTTCTACACTCCCATTACCACCTTCACCTTCCTCCCATTTTCCAATGAATCCCAATCCAGTTCCTTTATCTTATTTACCGATTGTTTTCAGTGCTAACTTACAGAGACAAATATAGCAGCGATGCTCTGCAGCCCATCCAACTCCCGTATTTGATATCCAAAGTGTGGATCCCAGACTACACTACCATAATCAATGGTCTTAACAAAGTTTCTTATCCCAATTCCATTATTTTTATAGCTACATATGCTCATCACTTTCTCCAAGGAATTTTGAAAACTTTTCCAACAATCTGCCAAATGTGTTCCCAGTTGAGTAATCAGATGTTACACCAAAGTATTAACATTTCACATCTTCAAAAAGCAATTTATTTCTCCACCATATAACCATGATCAGCTTTAGTTTTTTTAGCTGTGTATCCAAGGGCACCAGGAAGGGGGGGGGGGGGAGGGTGCAAAGAATAAGATTAAGATTTTGTTATTAAATTCACTGTTTGAATAACAACTTAAGGCACCCAGGTTGTTGTCCAAATTTATTCAACATTTTGTCAATAAATTCAGTATCATTATTTAGTTAATAAGTGTTATATGTAATGTATAAAAAATAGGTATAGATGCACCTCCCTTAACTTAATCCTGCTGACGCCCATGTTTGTATGTCAAACTGACTCCTATTTGTATTTTTCTTCATACTATGCTTATCTACTCAGCTAGGTATCCTGTCCAGATCACCTTGCAGCTGTTCAGTCTTCTACCATTCTGTTCCTACTATTTATCTTCCAATAGCAAACCATCAACACAATCATACATTAGAATTATGAATAGCAATGGTCTCAATACACTACCCTGTGGCACTCTTCTTCACTTCCACTTCTTTTGATACTGCATTTCCTACCCTCAAATATTTTGCTTTCTGCCTTTTAAGACTACTACTCACAAAATCACTTTCAACCACAGCAATAGATTTAACTATATTTATGGCCAACTGTCAAAACCCTTAGAAGGTTATAGTGCTTCACCATCAATTTGGCCTCCCTTGTCCATTTCATCCAAAACATCTTGCATATAGCCTACTAATATATTTGCATGAAATTATTCATTATTCTAATGAATAATTATGTTGATTGTTTACTATCTGAAATTAGATTGTTTGCAGATGACATAATGCTATATAAAAGAATCAAAACGATAGAGGATTGTAAACAGTTGCAGGGTGATCAGGACATGATATCTACTTGGGTTGGTAAACATGGGATGAAGATAAATGCAAAGAAGTCAGCTTATTAGATACACAAAAAAACAAATGGTTAATTATGAATATAAGGTAGGGTTACCAGACGTCCCCATTTGCCGGGGATAGTACCCGTATTTAGCTCTCTGTCTCCGAACAGATTTCGTCCCCTCAATGTCCCCAGATTTTTACTATTGTACTCAGAATTTTTTTTTTAATCAAGCTAGAATTCTTTAAAAGCCCTGATTTACTAATTCATTCGTTTAAAGCAAGAGATATGAAGCACACTTTCCTTGTACACGCCTAGGATTAAAAGAAAATTTCAGGGATACTGCATCTTGGACATAACAGCTTTGAAAAATCAAGTCCTCTTGTTGTGTGTAACATGGCTGTTTGTGATTCTCATTTAAAATACAAAATATAAATAACATGTGGCTTTTAAGTTAACCCAATATTTAATCATATAATGTATGAAAGTACAACACGTAATTAGGATAAATGGCGAACGCTTCCCCGGATTTTGGTGAAAAAGTTGTGAAGCGTCCCCGGATTTGGAGAAAAAATTCTGGTAACCCTAATATAAGGTGAGGAAATAATTGCTTGCTGAAGACTTGAAATGTAAATATCTTGGCATTACAATAGATAACCAGCTTAACTGGGCAGGACACATTGGACAGGTGGTAGGAAAAGGTTTCAAAATTCTGCACCTGTTGGAGAGAGTGATGAGGGGATGTACGAGAGAAGTCAAGGAATTTGGTTACGAGACTTTGATCAAACTATTGCTCGAATATGGAAGTGTAGTATGGGACCCACATTTTGTGTATCAAATACAGGAATTGGAGAGGGTGCAAAAAAGGGCTGCTAAATTTATTTCTGGAAATTATCGCAGAATGCAATCAGTGGCAGATATGATAAAGGAGCTGGAATGGGATTCATTTCAAGACAGGAGGAGGATGAGTAGGGTCATGGGAGTGTACAGGGCGTATACTGGCGATGAGGCATGGAAAGAAATTGGAGTAGGTATGAAAAGAAGTTCGTGGAAGGGAAATGATGACCATGCCCACAAGCTGGCAATGAAATTCAGGCACAAGGGTGTGGGAAGATTCTTTTTTAGGTAAGGGTGTCAGGGATTGGAATGAGTTACCAAGGTAAATGATGAGTAATTTACAGAAAACTTTGAAAAAATTTGTAGAGGGCAAATGTAGATGGCTGCAGGATAGGGGGAAGATGGGGGTGTAGGGAAATTGCCACCGGAGCCTGTGCTCCATTGCAATTAAATTAAACATACTTGTCTGTAGCTATTTTAACTTTAAAAGCTCCTACATTCCTCAGACTTCATGTGGTTGTATATCAATCTCTTCATTAATTTACTTACTACTGATTTCAAACTGATTAGTCTTATTTTTGACCCTATTTGTCATTTCTACTCTATGTGCTGATACTACTTTCACACTTTTCCAGTTCTCTGGCAAGCAGCAAAAATCCAGACATTTCAAGGTAAGATACAATTTCACATCTTGCAATCTTTAATGCATCTGTAATATTTAGACCAGACCCTAAACACTGAACAATTTATCTGAAATATTGAAGGAATTTAAAATTAAAATTTGTAACATTGAAAGAGATGAGTGGCTAAATTGATCTCAAAGGAAATTTTCTCTGGAGAAGGTGCTCATAAAATTAGTTTTCATACTAATGTAGTTTTGTTATAACATTAAATATACCATGGAGAAATGAAATGGATGCATTAGAAAATGTGGAATGCAATTTTATTGGAAAACCACATTATAAAGTTGTGTGTCCTACACAAAATTAACATACTGAACTGTTTCATATATTTTTTAAAAAAATCAATGTGTATTTACAGCTAAGTGGCTACGTTAATGGTATGTTCACCAATTGGCATTCACTATTGTCTCATTCTGGTGATGTAAAATCAATCTATATCAAAACGGGTAAATAAAAAAATCTTAAATTTACAATAAAGTTTGGTAAACCAAGTATTGATTTAATATTGACAATTTTAGATTCAAAAGAAATGAAGGCATTGAATATTAAGTTACACAACATACCATTTATTAAGCCATCAGTTGCAGATTTCTTTATCCCAACCTGTTTCTCACTTGTATTTTTCATTTTACATTTCTTGTGTGCTGTAAAAAAAAGGAAATAGTGAGTTACTTTTTATATGCCTGTAAGTCAACAAAACAACTTTTATATATGTGTGAACTTAATATCATTTTTGATATCCTTCAAAACAGGGAGCCAAGCTAGAATTCTTTTTCTTAAGGCAAATGGCTGAACATCTGCATCATTTAAAGCCAGGAGTGGGTGGAAGACCAGGAAAAGTAATTTGCTCAGACACTTTAATGAACCATCACAGCAGCACCTGGAGCGATTTTTTTAACTTATGGCTTTTCGCCTCGTCAACGTCTAGGTCTAGGTCATTAGAGGTGGGATGGGACTCAGGGCAAGGAACAGGAGGGAATTCGACAATGATCTTTTTGAAGGAAGCATCCCGGCATTCGCCTGGAGTGACTTGGGGAAACCATGGAAAACCCAAATCTGGATGCCCAGACAGTGATTTGAACCCATGTCCTCCCGAATGCGAGGCCAGAACACTAACTGTTCACCCACCATGCTCGGTGCAACAATTTTGGGTAGCCATAGAAAGTAAAACTAATCCCTGCCTTCGAAAGGAATGATGTGACAATGACCTCTGGAATATGTTGGTCTACAAGTTGGAATGATCAAAAAGAGGGGGAACTTAATTATACTAGGATTAAGTAAAACAAGAAGAACATGGCATTAAGGAAATAGGAAAATTGTATAAACTGATAGCCTGTAGAACTAGATGAAAAGAGCAATGGTGCAGTGATGCAGTGTGTGTTGGAAGAGCAACTGGCAGGAAAAATTACAAATTCTAGCTACAAAAATGTAAGTACAAGTTAAATGCACAGAAGAAAAATACTAAAAAGTTATTCATATAAGATTCAGATGGCACAGTAGGAAAAAACGATAATATATTATAAAAGGTAATGGAAAGTCATGATCATAGAAGAACAAGGTAATATTTTTGTATACTAAGGTGTGCATTTTTCACATTTTAAATTCAACATTTATTAAATATCAATTTCCTCTATACATATTGCTACCAAAGGGAACCAATTAGCACAAAATATATATCACTGTAGCTATTTTCACATCCTCCTTTGCACTTCCTAGCCCATCACCTACATTTCCTGATCTTCAAATAGAATTCCCATATAAAAGGGACTAGCTTCAGGTCAACTTCTACCCCAAAATTCATTCCAAGTGGGAACATATACATGACTAGTGAGGCAGAAGCTGTGGCTACAGCATTCTATGGATGTGACAGGAACTACACTCTCTCTGCAGCTAACAACCAACTATAGACCAGATTGACTAGGTATTGACCGGTGCACACAATTCATGTTATGGACCCTTACTAATGAATGATATCAATTATCAATGTTGATATTTTAGTAAATGCACAAGGAATAATTTTCTTTAACTTTTCCAATACGTATTTTTTATTATTATTATTATTATTATAGCTATTGGTTACGTTCTAAGGCCTAACGTGTATTCTCAAACCGATCAAATAATGAACACAGCACGTGGTGACATCATACTTTCTCCATCCGGAAGTGTTTACATCGCGAGGCAGTAAGTGGTTGTAACGGTATCCTAATGTAGATATTACCCGAGCCAACTCCCTCCAGTGACCTACCAAGATGCGTCGCCACTGTTATCCATGCCAATGGCGGACATACTGGCTATTAGATGGTCATAATGTTCAGGCTGATCATTGTATGCAATTAGGCCCGTTTACATGTACGCTCCAAACTGCTGGTTTGGAACGGTGCTCCGGACTGCCTTGCCGGAGGGTGAGGTACGAGCATCGCTCCTGGATCGTGTGATGACTAATAGCCAACACTCCAGTTGCTCATGCCAGGTAGGGATTACAATCCAGCAAAGTGGGATCCCGCATCATTAGACAGTCTGGCGGATCCCGCACAAAATTAAGCTGATCCACAAAATGCGATGAAAACGTGTGTCAGTCTGGTTAACTCGTTGCCCCACTCGGTCTCTACCGGATGTATTGCACTGTTTGCCTCTACCCTTGCAGTTGATATTATACTCGTGTGAACAAATGTTTTTTTTTTTTTTTTTTGTCAACCATCATTCGCAAGTAAATAGATCCACTTTCACATATTCATTGAAACTTACGTTTGCTTTGATTACACATTTGTATGATTTGAGCTATTTTGCATATTTAGTACTATTTTCTTACTATATAATAAGTTTTTTGTGTTGTACACGTCATCTGTATTTGCAGATAAAGTAATTGTGACAACTTCCTGTATTTGCGGCTGAAAATTTGATTATTCATTGATACGCAATTAATATTTTAATTTTCTCAATGCGTTTAAAACACATGTTTCTTGCTTACATCTGCTGCTCTGGCTTTCAATTAATTCCTCTTAGGATGATTTGGTCTATTGCCGAAAAATACATTATTTTTGAAATAATAGCATGCTTCCTATCAACTCCTTGTTCTTGTTTTGACTAAAGGCAAAAGGAAGTTATATGGAGTCTTCACGGGTTTATCGCCGAATTTTGTTGTAAAAACACCATATCAGAGACAGCACTATTCTTCAATGGCTGCCTGCGACGCCTTCCTCACGTTTGAGTGAAATTTCGTGTTTTTACATCGTAATTCGGTGATACAGTCGTGAGGGCTTAATTGCAATTATACGTAGAGAAAGTCTCCTTCTTACATAAAAAAATAATTACTTGACATTTACGTCTTGGTGAGTAGTTTCTTTTAAGAACAATGAATCAACTATAAGATCAATAACTATATCAGGAGACGTAACAATTAATTCCACAAAAACAATTCTTGTAATAATAGACCAAGAGATCTTGTTCTGAGCCAGGTCTAAACTTTACAGAGTATATTCAGGGGCGGCCCTACCAAGTTTTTCAGGTGGTGCGAGATCTCATTTTGGCGCCCCAAATATGCATTCGCTTATTCGTGGTTAAGGTGTCCCTACAGACAGATTGAAGATAACATACATTTGTTACATAGTACTAATATTATAACTATAAAAGTTTGTTTGCTTGGATGTTTGTTACTGTTTCACGCCGAAACGGCCGTATAACTTAGGATAAAATTTGAAATAATGCATACAATTTATCCCGATCGAAGAAGTAGTTCCCATGGGATTCAACAAATACGTATGTGAATGCGTTAGCAAATCGCGGTCGAAAGATAGTCTTTACATAGTAAAAACTAATTTAACGCCAGTCGACAATGACGGGCATCACCTATGATGACAGTAGGAATTTGTTCTGACAAATTTTCTAAGGATAAACGAATAACGATTAATTTTTATCTTCATTTATTTATATTTTCCGTGATGTTAGTAAACTTTCTCTGATTAGATTCTCCGTAAATTTGGTTATGATGTTTTTAAATAACTCCATTTAATTTTATTTGACAGAAATTTTATTGAAAAAGTTTCGAAGTAAAGTGTAATTCCAATAATGAATAGTTATCATTTATTTGATTGACATGTTTTGTCAATACCTACGTTTCGTGTAAACATTCTCTTGATTATTATTTTTTTTGAATTCACATTTTTCAAACTTCTGTCAAAAAATTCTTAAGTTGTCACTGCTACAGTGAATACAGCGTAAACATTCAGATTAAAAAAAATCACATTCATTTTTAATATATCCCTGCCTCGCATTATAACTTTTATCTCTGCAACACAACAGACAATTGCAATTCATTTAAACAACATAAGTTCAAATAAAATCTAATTCAATTATTTATTTGAAATTTACACTTCCTTTTAATAGTATAAATGCAAATAAAGTCATTACAGTTGACCCAGAGTTTTTTACTAAAGAGGATAACTCATGCCTCAAAAAGATTAGTGTAGGATAGCAACGGTATGAATGAGAAACAACAGTGAAAAGAAACAGCATATGTTTGAAACGGTTTATTTAAGCTACTATGGCGTACACAAAGCTCACATCATGTATACGTGAAATTCACATAGTTTTTAATAATTTTTAAATAAACAAATGAGGAATTAAAATCAACACTAAAAAGCATTGATTGCCATTTTCCTCGCATTACTGCAACTTCGTTATTCAGCTACAGGTATGGTTAGCAAATTTCGAAGTGTTATCCACACATTCGGAAATATATCCTGCCAACCATTTTGTTTCATAAGTAGAACTTTAATTGGTTCTGCTGATTCAAGTTCCATCAATAATAGTTTCTAAAGAGTTCCTAAACTAATTCACAACCAGATATGTCACATGGAATTGTTTTGATAACGTGTAAGAATGACACTTTATCATTAAATCTGGATAGTTTTGTATACTGAGTATCCAACTCATTCTCGATTGTATTGATCATATGCTAAAACACGTTGTAAACAATTCTCCTGGATCTGTTGCCATTTCATCGACTGGCACATATTAAACTCTTCGTGGATCCGCTGGCTTAATGATAGGATATGTCCCAGTATGAGAAGCAATTTCTCTAGCTGTTATAAGAGCAGACCAATGGCCTTGGTACTCTCTCCCAAATTTCGAGTTGTTTTCTACCAGTTGTGAAGCGTTTCATAAATCCTCTTTCAGTTTTCATAGCCCTACTTACAGTATTTACTTGTAAGAATGTATTATACCAAGTCACCATTGTAACTATGCACTCAAATTGCCCCATGATCTGGCTCGTAGACAAGGTGCTGTTGCTGCCACCGAATAATTTGTTTCCAGAAAGACGTCACGAGCTAATGAGTACTGATAACGAACTGCAGCGTGGGTAGAAACTATTCTTTTGACGAGTTTTCACAAATTTTTTTGGCGATAATCCTTCTAAGTCCTTGGATACCACTTCCCACCGCTTTATTGTTTGAGACAATAGAACAAATAAAGGTAAAGGTAAAGCGCCTCCTACGGCTCCAGCTGCTTGCCGTAGGATTCACGGACGTGGAGCTCTGCATTCCCATTATAACCGTTGGTACCAGAATGGATGTGACGGGGTCAGCACCACACTCCGGTCATTCTTTACCTTCCCGCGGAGTTTTCTTCACGGTACTCGTTGGGTAGCAGGCTCAGTGGGCCTGGGGAACCATTCCGGACGTTCAGCTTGAAGGAAAAATCCTCGGCTCCGTCGGGGATCGAACCCCTCAATCGGACGCTCTACCGCCTTAGCTACGCGGCTGACAATATAACAAATATTCTTTAATTAAATCCGGACAAGGAAACCGATTTAACTGATATTTTGGTGGCATGTGCTATTACTAAATTTAATGACAGTTATTTGGATAAAGGTGCTGCAAAATATTGGTTCAGAATTTGCTTTGGACACCTTTGTTTCCTGCTATCATACTGGATCCATTGGTATATCTTTGGCTCTGAAAATTGTTCATATTCAAATCGAACTTTCTGCAAAGTATCATCGATAAACAGGCCAATGAGTCCATCCCCCAAAGAGTCACTTGCCGGCTTATAAGCAACGAAACACTCAGCCACTTGGGCTTCGTTTTCACTAGTACCAACAAAAATAATGTTAAAGATAATTGTTCGACGTGACAGACCATGAGTTCAATTCAATATGATGGAAAAGTATTTAGACGAGATAACCCTATTGACATTTTTATTACAAACTTGATTCGTTTTGAATATATTTGCCAAAATAATAGAGTTAGCCTCCTTGTTATAAATTCGGCGGAGATGCTCCATTATCACAGACTCATATTTTCTTTCCAGTTGCAGTTACCCCGGAAGTTACCATTCTTAGAAGTATTTAGTGTTTGAGATCTAAAGCTCCCTCTGAACAAGAAATTACTGCATGATAAAAAGGATTCTTTGGGCATCATTCTTTCGAGTATAGTAACCCACCGTGTTTTTACCTCTTCAACCTGTATCCAGAAATCCTTTCCAGAAGTTCTTTAATCGAATCAACACTTCTCTCCATGCTGTGCTGGTGATTTGAGGAAGTTTGGTAAGTTTTGAGATGCTCTTACAAGAAGCTCCAGTTACCTTCATTTCCCAAATAAGAGAGGCTTCTGTTCTATAAACAACAGTAAAAAACGGGAGGAATAAAAACTTTTAAAAAAAATACCTGCAAATTTAGAGTAAACAAGCCATTTTCTTTTGTAAATTTCTCAATTTGGTATTGCTGTTTGAAAATGTGTATTTAAAAATGACGTCCATGATCTTTTTCTTGGATTTTTTCGTTGCTCGAATAATTATTTCATCTCTGGCTGCAGAGTCAATGAGCTATCATTCTGAAATATCATCATAATTTGTACTTTGAAAAGGCGATGGTAGTGGTATGTCTGGTATACCCTGTTCTGTAATATTTTGAACTGCAGACGACGTTCCAGCCATAGCTAAATCTTCTCGTACATGCTGCTCCATATCATCATGAGCCTTGTCTGAAGAACGTAAGTTCTGGTGACAACGATTCAGATGACTTCTCAACTCTAAAAATCCTTTTCACTTTCACCTTGGTTTTGTTTTCTTTTTAAAGGGACGAGTTGTGATTTTGTTGATTAGAGTAACTTGAGCTGACCGGAGTTGAATCGATTAATGACAACATACGATTGTATATTAAGTTGAAGCTCTCACGTTTATAAACTCTTCTCGATGATTAGTGTGTTAAAATAATACGTGACCAGCAAGAAACATTTTTATAGTTTATTTTTCATTTTTTGTGCAGACGATCTGTCGCAGCATTTTCGGCGCCCCCCATATGACGGCGCCCGGTGCGGTCGCACCGCTGGCACCGCCCTAGGGCCGCCACTGAGTATATTCACTTCACTTTGTGAAATAGAATGCTTTTGACAGTGTTATAGATTGTTTATTTAGAATAATAATAATAAACCTCTGGCGACTTGGCCATTATGCATATTATGTTTTCAAACTGATGTGAGTTATTGTAAGATACATAATATGACCTAAGACTGAATATTTTGCATTTTTTTATTATTTATTTAGAAATTGGTTTAGATTTAAAAAATGTAAAGCTCTAAATATTCTCAAGACAGGCTAGAAAAATTTAATGTCAATTAAAATATTATTAACTGATAATTTTTATATTTTAACATTAAAATTGATTTATTAATTTAATAAACAGACGTTTACTTTAGTTAACACTTTAGATAGCTATGTTTTAAAAATTTGCGTTGATAAACTGTTGGCGCCAATCCCGCGGGATCCCGCATGGTTGCAAAAATCCCGCAAAAATCCCGTGGGTTTGAAAACACTGCGGGATTGCAATCCTTAGTGCCAGGACCGCGGGTTGGTAGCATACGCGACCCAGATGATTTCAGAAATTATCTACGAATAGACAATTCAACATTTGACTACATTTTAATGTTAGTATCTCCACAAATAATAAACAAGGCACAGTTATGAGGAAGATTATAACTGCAGAGGAATGTTTGCCTTCGTTTTTTGAGAATTGGAAGATCCCTTCAAGATTTGAAATTTTCTACTAGTATTTCTACACCATCTGAGTAAAATCCTACCTGAAACATGCCGGGTGATTTATACTGCATTATACTGCAGGCGTACATGTGTCTTCTTCTGCAGAGCATTCCTGTTGCTTGCATATTTCTCAGTTCTTTTCGAAATACCCCCCGAATTCCTCGAATCTTTTTAATGAAGAAATCTTTGTTTTCACTTTCACATACATTTACCCTGCAGAATTCTGCCAACTTATAAGGACGATTTTTTAAATTATTTTTGTGCTAATCTGATTTTACCTTCCACAAACATGAAAAATTATAAAGTTCTATGAATCCTTCCAAATTATTTCCTGACCACATTTTTTAAGATTTAAATTTTTATCTATTAAAGCAGGCTAATGTTAAAGTCACCCAGAAATTCGAACCAACAATGAACAAGTACCAACGCATCAAGACTACAGACAGACAATGCGCTTGTAAACGCAGCCCTGCTGCACGCCAGATGTGCGCTTTAGAAGCGCTCACCAGGCCTCTCTCAGGCTAGGCGCAAATTTAGACGCCTATAATGCGTGTGACGTGGCGCAGCACAGCGCGCTTTTTTTTAAAACTACGGAATCAAATACAACAGCGCCTATTGGGAAAAATGACGCCACGCGGCTGCTCACAGTCGCGCGGCGCTGTGCCCGAGGCACAGTTTCTCGCGCCACGCTTGTGGACGTGTGATATCGTTAAGGCTAAGCGCAAATTGAGACGCGTGTGACATGACGCAATACGAGCGGCATGACGCCCGCGTGAGACTCGCGTAGCGTGGTGGTCCACAAATTGAGACGCAGTTTCCAAGTGGCGCGCGTACCACTCCCGTCTGAAAATACACGACACGCGAAGAAAACATTTTATATTATTAAAACTTGTCATTATTTAGAATCAGATGGTGCCGAACATTGAGTTTTGCTTTATTCCTTGTTGAATAAGAAATTTAAATAAACTAACGAGTATATTTTGTCTAAAAGAAAAAGCGGATTAAAAATTCATTACAGTTGATACTGGAGCTGTGGACAGATTTATCAATGGAAAAATATTTGCTAGTAGTGCATCAGGCATGAAAATAATGTAACATGTTACTACTTATGTCTCCTGAAAGTATACCTACGATTGTTAAGCCGATGCCGCTCGTTTTTTTTTTTTTTTTTCTTTCTCTTTCTCGGAGGGAGGGTAGGGGGGGACCAGGTCTTTTAACAGAAAATATAATGGGACCATACACAAGGAGGCATGCAACTGAAAATTATGAACACAACGCCTGAATTTTTCGAGCTCGACAAACCACGGAATGCGCTTTCGGTATACTGTCTTCATGGTTTCGTGTTTTCAGGAAACCGTTTGATTGTAAAGTAGACAGTTAGACACGGTGAAAGATATTGTAAAATCAGTTTCCACTTTGAGCAACTACTTACGTTAAAATAATAACAGCAGGGATACAAGTATAGAAAAGATGAAGATGTAACATGCCTGTTTCGTTAGAAAAACATTAAAAATATGCTTACTAACAATAAAATCATGATTTTCCAAAAAAAAATAAGACTATATATTATGTAACATTTTATGCTTTAAACGTTATTTCACATAAAAAATGTAAATTAATTTTAAATAAAATAAAATCAATGCTCAATGATTGTTGAATATATAAAAAAAAAATATATTTGGCAATATGGGGATTTGAACCCGGTTTCGCAATACGGTAAGCAGGCGCGTTACCCCATACACCATGACTAAGCTTTTCATTATGAGGCTAACAATTGTTTTCATAAAAGGCTTATTTTTAAGAAATGGTTGTAGTACAGACATTTGGAGTAAATCCTTTTAACATATATTCGGGTGATCGAAATCTGTTCAACATATCTGATTGTTTCCAAGTTAGTAGTACTGGTAGAAGATGTGAACGATACAAAACTGTTGCAGCAAACTCAATAACTGCATGAACAAGAAACTTAATCAGCTATTTTCAAAGTGAAAAATTTCACTTAGTTCCGTTTCAAGGTCATTCCGTTATGATTGGAAAATAGTGACAACATACCACACTTCATTTGTGCAAGTTTTACATTTTATAGGTTATATGGGGCCATGTTAGAGCGAACGTTAGTTTTTGATGTACCAATTAGAAAAATCCTTTCCTTAGTATGTACGATAGGTACTAACGAAAAATTGTGAAAGGCTCTTTGTGGAAACATTAATCGTCCTTCAGATTACAATTATTTGCAGTGACACCCGAAGTACAATTCTTCAGTTTTTTACATGCTTTGTATAATAAAGCTCATGTGCTACATCACTGCCTTTATCAACTTTTTCTTTTAAAAAGGCACGATACCACACGTTCACCCGCGTGGCGCGAGAAACTGTTCCTCGACCACAGCGCCGCGCGACTGTGAGCAGCCGCGAGTCGCGCCGCGTAACGTCGTGTTCCCAATGTGCGCTGTTGTATTTGATTCAGTAGTTTACAAAAAAGCGCGCTGTGCTGCATCACGTCACACGCGCTATATGCGTCTCAATTTGTTCATAGCCTGACCTCCGAGAAAGGATTGATTCGCACGCTTAGAGTGTACGCTGCAAAACCGTCGGAAAAATAGTGCGTGTAAAATGGCCTATTGCGTATTATAACTAACAAAGTAGTTTAGTGACAATAAAACATTTCTCTCATTTTCATGGTTTTTGTGATTAGCAGCAGACTACCACATATACTGTTAATGCATAGATGCAAAGATGTATCAGTACAAAGTCGAATAATGAGTTGCCCTTTGAGTTTGGTATAGTAGGTCTATTAATTTAAGAAACAAAGCAATTTATGCCATTGGTAGCGACATTTTGCAGCATTGACAGACAGTGACTGCTTAGTGTATAAATTGTTCATTGATGTAGGATGTCTGTTTTCAGGTGGATGTTGCAGGAGAATGATTTATAGCATCACTGTAATCGTCAAGACACTACAATTTTTAAACAATTGCATGAAGTTATGCAAAATCAGATACACCTTGTGAAAATTTCAATATTCTGCAGCTCGTAATGCTCGAGGTGGGTTTTTACCATGGTTTATCATGGAGATGTTAGAACAAATCACAATGAAGTTGGTCACGTAGTTTGAAGGTCTTATAACTATTTTTTGTTTTTTTTTTTGACAGAATTCGCATAAAACTCCAGTTCCATCTGACAATGGTTAATCTATTCCAGTACTTACATATATTATTTTAGTATTACAGTGAAATATCACTAACAAGTTGTCTAATTCTACACAGCGGTCTTACTGCTGCAGATAAATTCGAAACCTCGAGTATTACTAAAACCGCCATGTATTACAAAATTCTCCGAAATGCATACTGGATTCGAGGACCATTGTCTTACCTGGGGGCCTCATGAGCGCTCCACAGACTGCGATGTGCAGGAAGAGAGCAGCCAACGTGAGCGCCGTGGGCCTCCAGCCCAGCAGCTCCAGGAGGCGTGCAGACAGAGGAGCAAACAGCAGAGTGCCGACCCCAGAGCCACACACTGCCAGCCCCGTGGCGAGCGCTCGGCGGCGGCGGAAGTGAAGTGCCACGGTGACCACGGCGGCTACGTAGCAGAGAGCCAGTCCACAGCCCGCCAGCACTCCGAACGACAGCAGCAGCTGCGACACGGAGCTGGCCCACGCAGACAGGGCCATGCCGCCCGCCGCCACCACTGCGCCCACCATGCACACCTGCACAGTCCACCGTCTATCACACTCTACACCAAATCAAAACTTCATAGTTTACTCGACTTTAATTGCGTTAAATTAAAATTCTATATCATACCAACATTAATTATAACTAACATCATACAAAAGTTTCTTCCAATTAACTACCTACCACTGTTAAATTTAATTTAATTGAGATGGAGCTCATGCTCCGGTGGCAATTTTCCTACACGTCCATTTTTCCCCCTCTTCTGTACCCACCTACGTTTGTCCTCTAGAAATTTCAATTTAAATAATTTACCAAAGATGTTGAAAGAATTTTATCATTTCTCCAGGTTATCGTTTACCTTGAGAAATAAGAGCAATTACTAAAACAGAGCCATACTTCAAGGGATTCCTCAAAACATCCAAACCAAATATTTTTCTTAATGCATCCTATCATTCCATTTATGTAAAGTAATTAAGTTTCATAAAATTCTCGAATGTCCTTAAGTTTCACGTTTTATCCATGAACTACTTAATGTAACATTTGATATCAATTCCCCATAAACATAGTAAGTAAAATACAGTTTGAGACTTACTTCATAAAAATTGCTATTTCACCACAAATGCTGCAAACAAATGTGTCCCTCACTGTTCTCTTCTAGACCGAAGGTAATTAATTTAAAATTACAGCTTCTTCTTTCCCAGCGATTCTTCCAAGAGTACACACCATGTCAATGAAGTTATTTCTTTTATTATTGTGACAAGCTATAAGTGTCAAGGTTATTTAGGGCTCTACCTAGAGGGCAGTTCCCCATCTCAGTCAGAACCACGTAATCTTTGTGCAATTATGAAATGTATTATCGATCAGATGTGATGAAGCAATGTCTGAGATAATTTCTGTACAATTACTTCTAAATTGCACTAATTTTTATTTTATACTATCCATGTTTGAGGTAAACAATTCAGCATATTCCACTGTAATTTATTCTGCTTTATGTACACCATACCTGCAAACTAAAAATTTTTCTCCCCTTTATGACAAATCAAGTGCTGGAAAATGATCATCCATCTCTTCATTTTAACAAAATGCTAGTATATCAGCAATCAACATCCATCCAGTCCTCAATGTGTATCATATACACTCTTCCACCTGCTGTCTTTGAATGACTACCATCCAAACTCCTTTATCATTTAGTGACTGATTGTGTCCAACAAAAATTTCCAAATCTAATCCAACTGCCCTCTGACACCACTTCAATGCCTATATTTGAAACCCACAATGTTGGTCCCATACTAATTGCCATTTTCAAGAACAAAACTGACCCAGATTTTGTCTTCCAGTTCTCAGACTGTTATATTCCTTCATCACCCTCTCCACCAAAGGCAGGTCTTTGAATCCTGTACCTGCTTGTTGTGGTTTGTCCTACTCAATCGAGTTTATCATTAAATGATAAGCAAAGATATTTGCACCATTCTGTTAATGCGTATTTTTTTAAAGGGCAGTTTGCCTAGGAGACAATGAAGGTGCAAGCCTTAAACTAAAGAAAAGTAATATTGCTTGAACTAGTAAAACTAAACTTGAAAAAAAAACTGATTTTTATTTGAATGTTCTCATCTAGTGCTCTAATAAACAACTAGAATAAAAATCAGCTACCATTAAGTAACCAGAATTATATTAATTTCTTTGAGTACAGTTGCGATAGCAACCATTTCATATTATGATTTTAAATCCAAAATTTCAGTATTTCAGGTAAATTGCTAAACATAGTATTTAATTAAAATTATAATGGAGTGCACAATCCAGTGGCAATTTCTCTATACACCCATCTTCCCCCTTTCCTGCACCCACCTACATTTGCCCCCCTACAAATTTTAACTTTAAATTCTTTCAATGTTTTTGGTAAATAATTCCAATCCCCGACACCCTTACCTAAAAAGAGAATCTTCCTACACCCTTGTGCCTGAAAGAGTGCCAGCTTGTGATCATGGTCATCTTTTCTCTTCCATGCAATATTCTTCATTTTTACTCCAATACCTCATAACCAATATACACCTTGTACAGTCCTATGACCCTCTTCACCCTCCTGTCTTCCAACAAATCCCATTCCAGCTCTTATCGTACCTGTTAGTGATTGCGTTCTGCAGTAATTACCAGAATTAAATTTAGCATCCCTTTTTCTGCACCTTATCCAAACTAATACTCAAAATGTGGGTCCCATACTACACTACCATATTCAAGCAATTGTCTGACCAAAGTTTTGAAACCCAATTCCTTTATTTTTCTCGTACATCCCCTTTTCAATCTCTCTAACAAGTGCAGAATTAAGAGACCTTTTCATACTCCCTGTCCAATGTGTCCTGCCCATTTAAGCATGTTATCAAATGTAATACCAAGATATTTCCAATTCAAGTCTTCAACAAGCAGTTCTTTCCCAACCTTATAATCAACCTTTAGTTTTTTATTTGTGTATGTAACAAGCTGACTTCTTTGCATATATCTTCATACAATGTTTACCAACCCAACTAGATATCCTGTCAAGATTGCCCTGGAGCTATTTACAGTCCTCTACCATTTTAATCCTTTTATGTAGCATTATGCCATCTGCAAAAAAAAAAAAAAAAAAAAAAAAATCTAATTTCTGATAGTAAACAACACAATTATTCACTAGAATAATGAATACCAATAGTTCCAATACGCTACGCTGTGGCACTCCCACTTTTACTTCCACTCCTTTTGATACTGCATTTACCACCTGAACTTTGTTTTCCATCTTTTAAAAATTATTCTACTCAGCATATCACTTTCTTGTCCACTCCAATAGTTTTTACCTTATTTACCATCATTTTATGGCTTACTCTGTCAAAAGCCTTTTAATGATCTAGTGCTACACTATCAATTTAGCCACCCTTGTCCATTTCATCCAAAATATCTTGCATATATACCACCAACCGAGATTTGCAAGAATATCCTTGCCTGAACCCATATTACCTACTCGAAAACCACTTACACCCCTCACATATATTTCAGATGTGGTTAAATATCAATCCCTCCATTAATTTACCTACAACCAATAAACTGATTGGCCTATAATTTTAGACTATTTCTCACCCCTCCTTTATGTACCAGCTTTACTATCGCACTTCACCAAGATAATGTACAATGTCACAACAGTGTATCTTTGAGACATCTGTAGTAATATAATCTACACCAGCCCCTTTACATTTTTCATTGTTCCTTCATGATAACCTTGGGATGAATTTCAAATTTTTTGGTCTACTCTTTTCCAATTGTGTTGTCAAGCTCATTCTCCAATTTAGTCCTTCCCATTTCAGATTCATTGTCCCTAATGATCCCACCAAACCACTTAAAATCTCTGCCCTTCTCAAATCCTCAGCAACTTCCCCATCCTTATCTATAAATGTCTCACCATCCCTTCCTCTCAGTTCTCCAACATAGCAATAGAAATTTCTCGATTCATCAGTCAATGGTCCCACTGCACCGACAATACTCTTCTTAATCCCATCTTTTGTCACCTTAGCTATTAAGTCCTTGTTTTAGTTGTTTTAAATATTTTCCACTACCCTGCTGTCTCTTAACTCTAATTATGTTCTCTTCTTACCAATCTCTTTAACCCCCTCACCTCCCTATTATAGTACACAGGTTCACCACTTCTCCTTATTTTCTGTTGTGGAACAAATATTCCCCCCCCCCCCCCTCTTAGCTCCACAATCCTCCCATTTGCTGAAACGTTATCTGAAATCTCTTCAAGTTCAAAATCTGCGCCTTTTATAATTGTACCTCTTTCCCGCTTTCAATTTTGGCTGCTGGTTTAATGAATCCTCCAATATCCATCAGAACTGCTTATGATCACTTATTCCTTCAGTTACTTGACACCACACAAGGTTATCATCAGACTTTATTAGGAATCTGTCCAAAATATTTTGTCCCCTAGTATTCTGCTCTACCACTTGTGTAAATCCTCCTTCCCTTATTAAGGTATTTGCAAATCTGTTCTCTTGTATTATTAATCTTATTTCCTACCAAGTTTATACCTGGTAAATTTAAATCCCCACCAATAATTCTCACCTTAAATCTGAGTATGAACTAAATTTCTCCCAAAGAGCTTCGTCTTTATCCGTCATTCTTCCACTGTGGTAAGCAGCCAACACCCTGATTTTTTGTCTTCTTTACTATCCTAGAAATCTTCCCCAAGTAACTCATGGTCATGATCCATGAACACCAGTGAAGAGTGGTAGTTTTTGTTTACTAGTATGAAAACTCTTCCACCAATTGTTCCCCTATCTCTACGGTACACTCTTTAACCATCGGGAAAAACCCCACTGTCGAGTACTTCTTTTAACCAACTCTCTACCCCAATTATTACTTGTGGTTCGTGTATCTCAATTTTGCAAATTTGATTACTTTTTTCATTATACTTCTAGAGTTCACGAGGAACACCCTTATTACTGGCTTTATATTTTCAGCATTTACCTCACCCTTCCCAGTTCTATCCCAGTCATTTATTGTTTTATCAACTTCATCTATTTTCTTAACATCTGCGATTTTTCCCAACATTAATTTACAATATCACTTTGATCATTTATGTCCAACACTTCAGCAGCATCTTCTAACCTAAAAAATTTATAGTCCTGACCCCATCATCACTGAAAATAGGCTCCCTTACTACTTTAGCTAACAACTCAGAATGTACCCCCTTGTCCCTTATATTTAGGTGTAGGTCACACCTAGTGAAAACCCACCTACCAATAGTTGTTTACATGATTTGCGAACCTATTCTAATGGCGCGAGGGGGAGGGGAAGGGCAAACCGAGGCGTTTGCCCCAGGCCATAAGTTCTGGGGGACAAATTCCTGTGGTTTAGCACTACTGCCCTGAGTGGCAACCTCAGTGGATGCAGTCTGCTCTGAGCCGTCGAACAGTGTGGATCGTTTCCTTGTTTACACACGAACCATTCTAAGTGGTGCGAGCAAGCTATCGGACTTCGTGTCTACACAGTGGTTAGTGTTTCTTTGAGCTTAAGTTACGGCTGCTGTTCAACTACACAACAGGTGGAAGATAGTGGGTGAATAGTGCAAGAGGTGTAAGCCTAAGGGCTTACAGGATGCAGGAGGACACGGAAGGGAGCACAGCAGAGGAAACAGCAGATGTTATCGCCTCGGCCCTTCAAGTGTGCTATACGCCGATCGAAGTTGACATCTAAGTACGCCACCCATTGCACTCCCAGATTCTGAAAAGACAACAGTTATAAAGAAACGCAAGCTACGTGCGTATGCCGACGTAGAACAGCCTGCATGCATAAGTACCAGATGTGAAAGAGCCCCAACTGGGGAAATTGACCTAAATATGAATATTAATATTGTGCGATTTATACCTACTAACCCCGCAATTGCCGCAAGCGTTTCAGGAAGTGAAGAGTTAGCCCAATCAGAAATACCAATAACAACTTATACTAGCAATAGCAGCCAAAACGCAATAGCTATGGGATCTAGGGATTTACCAACAGTCAATTCCGCAAATGTGCAAGCAGCTTCTACATTGGGAGAAGAGAAATTTAGGTATTCAGAACATGACACCGGTCCATTCATAGTCTATGCAGAACAGATAAATACAGAAGAGCACCCAAATAGGGGCGCCCTCGGACGTCTTCATCCCATGTCCGTTAGTAAATTTATCAGGAATTCCATCCCAGCAATGAACCATTCGATCCTTAACATATCAACCAAGGGGAGGAACCGTGTTGAGATTGAATTTAACAAGTATAATGCAGCAAACAACCTAGCATGAGTCACCAATCACCCTCAGAATATAAAAAATTTTGTACCACGCTATTGTACTGTTAAAGAGGGGTAATAAGAGGGGTAGATACTAGATTAACTGAAGAAGAAATACTAAATGTCATAGATTCCGATATTGAAGTGATAGCAGCCAGAAGACTAAAGCGTAAGATCACAATCGACGGAATACATCAGTGGATACTGCGGCAAATGGTATGCATTACATTCAAAGGACAGACCCTCCCACCACATGTCTTCATTCACTACACCAGATGTCAAGTCGAACCATAGGTTCAAAGAGTAACTCAGTGTTATAAGTGTTTGAGATATGGTCATGTCAACAAGCACTGTCGCAGCAATGCTAGATGCGCTAAATGCGGAGAGGCCCATGAAACATCCGGGTGCAACAAAACTAACAACTTCCACTGTGCAATATGTAGGGGAGACCACATAGCAACATCAAGCTCCTGCCCAGAGTTTATGAAACAAAAGCGCATCAAAACCCACATGGCCTATAACAACCTTACGTTAGAACAAGCCACAGCTCTAGAAAACCCAACTTCCTACGCTAAACAAGCTACCAGGCTTCCCTTTACCCCAGACACCTCCAGCTTACCCCCAATGCGCATACCTAAACCCGGAAGTCCAATATCCACTCCCATTCAAGCACGGGCAACAACGAGGCCAACCCCTAACTTGCAAGAACGAATCAATAAGCAAACCAGAACCGAGCCTCCTTCCAAGCAGCAGGCGACCAGAAGCCAAAACATAAAGATTCCATCAGATTTGTACTTTGACCATGGACCCACCACATCTGCCCCAATAAGCTACATCCCCTATAGGCCCCAGAACTTCGAAAGGGAAGAACCCCTCATAGATAAGGTGGTCTACATTGTATCCTCGCTGCTGAAGATGGTTAATACAGGCGTTATGCCAGATATAAGAGAGTTCATCAGAAAATCCTTAGTGCTCAATAATAATGGCGAAGTGTAATAACTTCATGCAGTGGAACATTCGGTCAGTCCGATCTAATAAGGAAAACCTATTATACCTCCTCCAAGAAAATTCCATTGCAGTTGCTGGATTAATGGAAACGTGGTTGAAACCTGACAACCACTTCTCTTGTACAGGATACAATGTGATTCCGTCGGATCGATCAGACGGTTACGAAGGAGTCGCTCTTTTGATCAAAAGTGGAATACAGTATGATGAAATTCAGCTCAACTCGCAGGGATCGAATTTACAAGCATGTGCAGCCAACGTAGAATATGACAGCAGGAACCACAGAAAAATAGCAGTTGCTTCAATTTATAGATCTCCCCAAACTCCAGTGTCCAAAAGAGAACTTCGTCAGGTAATAGAGCAATTATCCCCCCCAATGCTTATTATGACGGACCTTAACGCCCACCACCAACAGTGGGGAAGTGAATCCAGCTGCGCAGTAGGCAAAGTGGTAATAGATTTAATGGAAGAAATGAACTTAGTCTTACTGACTGATGGATCAGAAACAAGATACCACAGAGCAACAGAACGTAGATCGGCAGTCGATATCTCACTCATCTCGCCGGGATTGGCCATCGACATAGAATGGAAGACCCTCCCAGACCCATCGGGATCTGACCATTTTCCCATCATAATGTCCCCACCTGACCAGAGATTCAAGACCACTCCTCCGTCTCCCACTTAGAAGTGGAACACAAGGAGATCTAACTGGCCACTATATAAACAGTTCATAACAGATAAACTAGAAAACTTTAGCACGTCAGATGACCCCAAAAATGACTACCTCTCCTTCACCACAATTATGGATCAAGCGGCCCAAGTATCCATCCCAGAAAATAAACAGAGAAAGACGCCACATAGACACAGCCCGAAATGGTGGGATGAAGAGTGCACTAAAGCGATAAAAGACAGAAAGAAGGCGTTAGCGCAATATAAAGAACAGGCAACGGACGAACAATACATATTCTTAAACAAGATACAAGCTTCCACGAAACGCCTTCTGAAGAAGAAGAAAAGAGAATACTGGCAAATTTTTGTAAGTATCTGAACAAAGATGTGCCAACTAAACTACTATGGAGACAGGTTAAAGGAATTCAGCGCAAGACAACGCAATCAATCAAACACATCTCCACTGCGACGGCCATGGACCTCCTTTGCTCTTTGGCTCCAGACTGGTGCCCAGAAAAGGAAGTCGACATTCAGAACCCGGAAGCAGACCACCCTTTGCTTCAACCTTTCACAATAGAGGAATTGGAAAGTACACTCAAAAAATCTAGTAACACCGCTCCAGGAATGGACCAAATACAGTATTCGATGATAGATAACCTCCCCAGAGAAGGCAAAGACTTGTTCCTCAAAATTATGTACAGGGTCTGGATGGAGAGAGTCCACATTACCCCACTAAAAGCAATAAGAGTGGTCCCAATCCACAAACCTCACAAAAACCCCAGTGACAGCGGATCATACCGGCCAATTTCACTCCTGTCATACTCCTTGAAAATGTTAGAACGGATGATTAAACTCAGACTGGAGTGGTATGTAGAACATCATCACCTTCTACCAGAAACCCTGCTTGGCTTCAGAAAGGGGAAAGGCACAAATGAAATCATAGCACAACTAGTGACAGATATCCAAATCAGTAATGGAGAAAACTTTTACCTGACGTCCCTATTCACCGATATATCCAAAGCATACAACAACGTTGTTCTCCCTCTACTGGCGGAAAAACTTAGACAGTAGCCTCTCCCGGAAACTTTCGTGGCGAATCTAATAGCGCTGCTGGAAAATAGAGAGCTATTCATAATTGGAGGTGAAGTAGTCGGACCCAGGCTTACAAGTAAAGGACTGCCTCAGGGATCTATATTGTCCCCCCTTCTCTTCAATATCTACGTCAGTGACCTCCACTCAAAGATACCTCGGGAAGTAAAATTGTTACAATACGCGGACGATGTTTGCCTTTACATCAGCCAGCGGACATTACAAGCCTGTAAGACAAGGTTAGTCATCGCAATGGACAAAATGAAGGCTTGGATGATACGCCATGGCTTCGTCCTTTCTACAGAAAAGTCCGTAGTCTGCATATTTACAAGACATAGGGTACCGCACATAACTGAAATCTCACTGGGAGCCCACTCTTTCCCTGTCAAGAAAACAGTCTCATACCTAGGCTTGAAAATGGACTCGAACCTTAAATGGTCCAATCATATAGCTTACATCCTCAAAAAAAGTGAAGCAGCCATGAACCTAATTAGAGCCATTACCGGCAAAACCTGGGGAGCGGAAAGAGTACTCAACATGAGACTTTATCGATCGCTCGTAAGACCACATTACGATTATGGCTGTATATGCTTTGGATCCGCATCGAAAGAGTTGTTGAAGAAACTAGATAAATCACAATACAAAGCACTGAGACTATGTACTGGGGCCATGGCATCTACGCCTACAAACGCCTTGTTGGTCGAATGCCTCGAACCACCACTACACATTAGGCGAACATACCTCTCCAGAAAATTCATACTAAAGCAATTAGAACTCGAAGAGAATCCGCTGTTGGAAAAGTTATCAGTATTGTCGGCACAGTACTCAGAACGTGCATACTGGAAGAAAAAAACTAGTCCACCCCTAGCAAGAGCATATGAGGACCTAAAGATATACTCCACAAAAATATACCGAGCTCAACTATTACCTGTCTATTCAGGAAGAATGCCCATTACCACTCTGAAATTGGACATCCGAACCAACATTAAATATCTGGAAGGGAGCGAAAGGAACAATGTCATAATGAGGGACTACATCTCAAACCTACCAGGTAACCCAGCATGCCTGTACACAGACGGTTCCAAATCAGATCACTCAGTGGGATGCGCATTTGTGGATACGACAAACAACAAGTCGGAAGCCTACAGCCTACCGGAAGAAGCAACGGTCTTCACAGCGGAACTACTTGCAATGGTCAAAGCTCTAGAATATTGCACAAAACTGCAAAGCTCGAGAATAGCAATAATAACAGACTCCCTGTCCGCTGTTAACAAACTAAACATCTCCAAAGACAATGGCAGATGTTGGTTGGACTATGAAATACTTAGAATAGTTTCCAAACTTAGAGAGAAAGACACGGAGATCACTTTCATTTGGTCCAAAGGACACGCAGGTATTACAGGTAATGAGCAAGCAGACAGTCTAGCCAAAGAAGCTTCACTCAGCGGAAACAAACTCAACCTCGTTCCGGCATCGGATCTATTACCAGCGATTCGACGCGATATCAAGAAAGAATGGGCCAACGAATGGGAGACAAGGGACCTCCATAAAGGTCAACATTACCGACAGATCCATCCCTCCATTCCGAGAGCTCATTGGTACTCCAACCGGATACTGTCCAGTGGACTCTCAACATTCATAGCAAGGCTGAAGTTTAACCACGGGCGGTTCAAGTCGCATCTGTTCAAAATCAACGTAGTTAACTCGCCCTTCTGCGAATGCGAAGAAAATATTTTGGAGGACGTCGATCACCTTTTCTTCGCATGCAAGTGCCACTGGAACAAATCTACACAATCAATACTGGACTTACGAAGACACGGGGCTGAACTTCCCACCAAAATCCAACATCATCTTCAGAAACAAGAACCGGAAATCTATATAAGCCTCTATAGATTTGCCAAGGAAAATCACATAGATATATGATACTTGTAATAAATATCTGTACAGGAAAAGTGTTGCTCATGAATTTATAACACAAGATGTAAACCAACTCTACCGTAAGAGTTTTAGTTCTAACTTAGCAGGATAACAAGTAAATAGATTATAGGATGAGAGTGGTACTCCTAACTAGACAACATAACAAGTAAATCAATTGTTCTATAAGTGTAAATGTATAACCGAATAATACAACATGTAAATCAGTTGTACACTAAGAGTTTTATGCCTAATCTGGCAACGCAATATGTAAACCAATTGCACTGTAAGAGCTCCATCTTCATTTACTTAGGTTAACATATAAATCAGTCGTATAGTATGAGTTGTATTTTTAAAGGTATAACATAATATGTAAATCTATTGCACCACAAGAGTAGTACTGTTATCCTTGAAATTTAAGATGTAAATAAATGCTAGTTTAAGAGTTTTATTTCGAACTTTGTAAATGACCAGGCAAATCAACTATATGTCAAGAATCATATTCCAAAACTAATAATAAAAAGCACGGTAGGAGTTGTACTCCTGGAATTACTATATAATATGTAAACCAAAACATTGTAATGTATTGTATGGTATTTTACTGTATTGTACTTGGTTGTATTACAGTATATGGCACTTTATTGCATTGTATCGTCCTGTATCGTATTGTATGCCCTGTAATGTATTGTATGTTTCGGTATTGTTTTGTTCTGTATTGTATGGTATCGTACTGTAAGAATTGCACCTCTAACCTTGTACCATCAATATGTAAAGGTATTTTTGGCTGTATGGACTCTGTCCTTTTGCCAATAAAAAAAAAAAAAAACCCTCAGTGGATGGGGTGGGGGGAGCGAGTAAGAATAGCTATGCGCTGCCCCAGGCAGCAAATTCATGTTTGAAAGAGCGGCAATTTCAAGTTTCTGCCCCGGCTCGGAAAATTCGTAGATCCGTCATTATGTAACACTCGCAAGCCTCTTCACGATTCATTAACATTAACCACAAATAATTTGCGCTCATTGAGAGTTGTGGATAAACGCGATACCCAAGTCGTTTACATCTTTTTTTAAGTACATTGTTGCCAAGTTTTTGTGAATAAAAATAGTGCTGAAATGTTTCCTACTAGAAACTGTTAGCTGCCTAGAGATAAGCGTTTGGATTGATTACTCACGATTCTGCAGCCGAACCTCTCTGCGAGCGCGGTGGCCACTGGACCCGCTAATAGTGGCATGGCCATGAACAGCCCGCCCACACTCGCCGTGTGGCTCTTGCCCTCTCCGAAGACGCGCAGCAGGTCGACGAAGAGCACGCCGAACGTGAAGGTGACGCCGTCGGCGATCAGGTTGGTGACGAAGGCCGCGAAGACGACGACCCAGCCGTAGCCCCCGTCACTGTCGTCTACGTGGCTGCTGTGCTCCAGCAGGGGCTCCGAGGGCTGTGGCGGCGGCGTCTCCGGCACGGCAGAGAGTCTGCTCCTGCTGACGCTGCTGCTGCGGCTCTTCGTAGACATGGCGCGGGGCTAACGGCCATGCGATCTCGATCCTGCACACCAACCAACAAGCGACTATTATTGCTATGGCGAATCTTCAAGGTCGAGGACTGGGTGGGGAGAGGGCAGAAGGGGAAAGAAATCATCCTGACATTCGCCTGAGTGATAAAAATCAAAATGTGATTTAATTCGAGACTTCCCAAATACCAGGCATAAAAGGCGCTCGCCACTAGCCTTGGTATTCCACAACCAATATCAATAAATATAAATGAAGGAAATTTTTCTCCGTAATGTATACTTTTAAGCATACGGTTAATACTATTTACAAGTAAACTAACACTTAAGACGCAGAAAACAAATTTCTCCAATTCTGGCAACAACAAAAAAAAGGAACAGATTTCATAATCAGGTATTAGGAAAACTGAAAACTATGAAACACAATAGAATTTATATAAATAATGGAATACATGAGGCTCGTATGATATGTCATGAAACAAATTTCCGGAGAAATTCGAAGATAGTAAAATTTTGAGATCATGAAAATGAAACATGCCCAAAGAATGACGCGTTTCTTGACTACTGCGAAAATGATTTTTTTTGTTCATTTATTGCTTTACGTCTCGTCGACGTCGAGTTCATTAGAGGCGGGATGGGACTGGGGACAAAGAACGGGAAGGAATTCGGCCATGGCCTTTTGAAGGAAGCATCCCGGAATTCGCCTGGAGTGATTTGGGGCAACCGTGGAGAACCCAAATCTGGATGCGCGGACGGGGATTCGAACCCGCGTCCTCCGGAATGCAAGGCCAGAGCGATAAACGCTCACCCACCATGCTCGGTGCGAAAATTTAGATCATTACTTGAAACATTGTATATAACTTTGTCTCGTGGAAGTTTTCTAGGACTTTGCGAAAATAACAATTCGGGATGTAACCTGCTGTGAGGCAATTAATTCTGACAACTACATTACAAATACTCTGCGCCTCTCGCTGATTGCTGATGAAGGATCAAGTGACTAGCAGTTCAATGCGCGAATACCGCGTTAATAATGGGACTTAATCAAGCCTGGATGCTACAGAGCTTCGGGCACTCAGTTTGTGCTAATTCAGTTTCCAGATAAGCTGCAATGTGAGGAGAAATAATATTCTTGCGAATACTTCGTTTACGTATAACTGATGTCTTATGAAATCTTTGCAATATTCCACACGTGACTACTGCGACTACAGAACACTCATGATTCTGCGTGCTGTGGACGAGCATAAGGTTACCTATATTCAGCTATTAGTCATATTTTCTACTTTGTAAATGGGGTTTCGTTATAGCAAAAACGTTAGCAGCTTTGAAATACAGCTTTATGAATTCACTTGCAAATTTAAACATTTAAAATTAGTGTCTAACCTTGGATCCTTTCGTTTATAGGCCTACGCTAAATTTTAAATTTTTAGTAGTCCGAAAAAAAAAAATCAGTAATTTTATTTTTATGCTAGCTTTTAATTTCGTGGAAACACTTTATTCTTCTTCAACGCAAACTATATTTTGCACATCTCTAGATTTTGTACTGTTGTCATTAGAGATGTAGCAAACCATATGTGTCTCATATGTTTAATCAATGCTAATACACAGTCCAGTCACATTAATGTGACCACCACCTTCTTTCGACGTCAACGTGAGATAACCAATCACAGAAGGCAGGTGGCAGCACAATACAGTGGAGTGTATATAAAGGATGTCCTAGGGCATCGGAAAGCATTTCAATCGTTGGCGTAATGCAGAAACGTAGCGATTTATCCGACGTCCAAAAGGACATGATTATTGGCTTTAGGACCAAGGGTGGAATCATTTCGGAAACGGCTAATTTTGTGAACTGTTCACGTGTCGCCGTGGTAAAAGTATACCGTGCATGGCAAAATGGCACTATTCAAAATCAGCGGCGTGGAATATGTGGTGCACCACGGGCGATAGATGACAGAGCCGAACGAAGGCTACGGAGATGCGTTCCGGTAAATAGACCTTCAACTGTTGAGCAACTGACCGCCAGATGAACCAAGGGATTACCAAGAGTGTATCCTCAACAACGGTTCAGCGAACGTTGCTGTGCATGGGCCTCCACAGCAGACGCCTAGTTAATGCACCTACGCTAACTGTTGTTCATCGGCGACGAAGGCTGGAATTTGCACGCCAGTACAGCAACTGGACGTCCAAAGAATGGCGACAGGTGGCTTTTACCGATGAATCACGTTTTATGCTCCATCGGACAGATGGACGTTGGTACATACGGCGTGAAACGTCTGAAGGCAAACACCCAGGGTGGAGGAGAGAGCATTATGGTCTGGGGAATGTTTTCCTGGCATTCACTGGGTGAACTCATCATTGTGGAAGGCACGATGGATCAGCACAAGTACATATCTGTCCTTGCGGACCATATCCACCCCTACATGAGAATAATTTTTCCTCAGAATGATGGCATCTAGCAGCAGGACAATGCGAGGTGTCATGCAGCTCGCAGTGTATGTAAGTGGTTTAAAGAGCACCAGGATGAGTTTACCTTACTCCCCTGGCCAGCAAACTCACCGGATTTAAACCCAATCGAGAATCTGTGGGACCACCTCGATCGGGTTGTTCGCGCCATGGATCCTCAACCGCGCAATCTAGCGCAGCTGGCCACGGCACTGGAGTCGGCATGGCTCAACATCCCAGTGAACACCTTCAGAAACCTAATTGACTCTGTTCCTGCACGCCTCGCAGCGATCCGTTCTGCCAAAGGTTGTTATTCTGGTTTTTGAGAGGTGGTCACATTAATCTGACTGGACTGTGTATATACATGTATTGTATCTCGGAAACGGCTCTAACAATTTATCTGAATATGAAATTCCATCCAATGTTTTGTTTTTCAGGTTTATCTAAATTGGTGTCCTCCCACAAAAAAACGCATTTTTAAAAAAATTCTTGTGTGTATTGCAAAACATCTATAACGCCATCTCGTATATGTATCAGGTACCATAACCCTACTGATGTTAGTTATTTTTGATTAAATCAAGGAACTTTTATCACTTTAAACGAACAATTCTTGTATACTAGCTGACCCATGCGAATATTTCTCACAGTATCGTGGTCAGTCACCGAATTCTAATATAATATAATCTGGAAATAAGTAAATGCAAGTATATTTATTAATTAAAGGTAATTTATTTTAACGAGTAGTAATAAATATCACTTATCGTAACAAAAAAAATTGGGTAGTCATCATTAAACATTGTATGTTTAACTGTAAAACGTTTAAAAAAGAATATATTTAATAAAATAGATATTGGATTTGGGCTGCACTATCGTAACTGTGGCGCCGCAATTTGACGAATTCTTACGTAACACGACGAAACAAATCAGAAGTAAAGAATAAAATTCTTTGATATCTTGCTTAGTTCTCGAGATATCGAATGTTAAAAATCGGTTATAGGTGTAATTCCTTGTGCTTTTAGCAACTTTATATCAAGGCCGTATTTCATCCTAATCACAACCTCTCAGAAAAAAAAAACACCCATTATATGTCCAGCGTGTAATTCCTTGAGGATTTGGCGAATTTTTCTGTTCCAGGCGCATCTCAACCAGACACCTTAATTTGGAGATACAGTAAACCGGACGGACTCAAATGCTTCTATCGATTTGGATGAAGTTCCTTATGCATATAATGTTTTGATTTTCAAGTTTGTAACACGATTCCGTATATAAAACGAGCAATTATTGTATTTGGCATTTCGGAAATGGCTCTAACCTCCTCTGTTAGAAGTTTCAGGTAGCATTAAGCCTACTGGTGTTATTCAAGCATCTCTCTGATTAGATCCAGGAAATGTGATCTTCAAAATGCCTAGGAAACCTTCAAGAAAAACGTTTAACTTTAATCAAATTTCACACAAAATCTTGAGTAGGTATCTATCGGGCTTACTGTTCCCCGATTAGAGGCGCCCACCCCGCCCCTTGAAGCAATTGGGCGTTCTGCCCTCAGATTAGAGGCGCCCGCACCGCACCTCCTGCGGCCTCTGCCCGGCAGTTACCGTCCACCGCCCTGTCATTACCCACCCCACTTCCTGCGGCTGATGCCCAGACCATTTCAGTCATTATCTCGTTTGCGGACTGGAGGTCGTCCACCGCCCCTGTTGTTATTCATCCCAAATCCTGCACCCAAGTGTCCGCCACAACAGTTCGCCGGGTTGTCATTATGTACCTGGTCGCCCGCCCCACATCCTGTAGCCAAAACTCCGTGACTCGAATTTACAGTGGGTGGCCAAATTATTATACTCAATAGGTCATAAAGCAAAAAAAGTCATGAAGTTTTTAAAAGACGAAAAAATAACCCTCTTGGATTGGCCTGGAAATTCGCCAGACCTTAACCCTATTGAGAATGTCTGGGCGGCGCTAAAAAAAGAAATTTGCAAGGATAAAATTATTACTAATAAAAAAGAATTAATAGAAAATATTATTACAGCATGGCACAGAACACCTGAATTACAAGAAATTTCCAAAAAGTGCATTGCCAGCATGCCGCAGCATCTACAAAACGTGATTGCTCAAAAGGGAGGATTCACTAAATATTGATTAATATTTTTTTCTATTAATATAACATAATTCCTATGCTAAATTATGTTTTATTTATTTTTCCTTAATTCATTAAACCTATAAAGATAACAATAAAAACGATATCATAGGTCTATTAGTAGATTAAATGTATAATAACACACGAAACAATGTTTTTTTTTTCAAACGAGTATAATAATTTGGCCACCTACTGTACACTGTATGAGCTGGATAAAAATTGTTCAGTTACACTACCATTTTTTCTGTCTTAAAAAAGTAATTATTCACAAATTAATCGTAACTATGGAAATAATTAGCATATTTTCGTATAGTGTGGTGAACGGTTCAAAATCCCGTCGGTTTTAATAAAACGGGTAGGAATTCTGCAAGTTGAAGAATGGAAATGGCGAAAGCTGGTGTCGGCCCATTCAGGCCTAATCTTCCGAAAGATACAGCAAGGTTTAACGTCCCCCTCCAAATGTAGTTTGCTAGAATTCGGCGAGTTTAGTTTTGCGCGATACGTGGACACATTGAACGAGAAGGAATTCGGCCATTGCCTTTTGAAGTAAGCATCACGGCATTCACCTGGAGTGATTTCAGGAAATCATGGAAAACCCAACTCTGGATGCTCGGACGGGGATTCGAACCCGCGTCCCCCAAATGCGTGGCCAGAACGTTAACCGTTCACCCACCACATTCAGTCCTTAGGATTTGATAACAGCGAAGATATTATACGTACTTTACATTTCTTTGAACAGCTATGAGTTGCTATTTGTTCGATTTGCAAGTGAGTGCTAAATTTGTTTCATTTGTATATTTATACATCCGGCTTACACAATTCTTTCCAAAAAGTTATCGCACATCAGGTTTTAGTTTAGCGTGGTACGTGAATAATCATTATTTATAAATGTGTTGTTCTCGAGTACTAGATGAAATATGAAGTGATAGGATGATTTCTGAGATCTTGTCAAACTAAGTAGCTCATTTTGGCTTACGGATTGCGGTGAGTAGTTGTAAATGTAAAATATAGATTTCTAATGTCAAGGTAGTGGCACTGATATAACTCGACCGAACTATTTTTAGTGTTACGTATTCCTGTTTTTTTGAAAGCAAAGAACTGTCGAGGTCATTAGAGGCGGGATGGGACTGGAGACTTTGAACTAGAGGAAATTCAGCCATGGCCTTTTGAAGGAAACATCCCGACATTCACCTGGAGTGATTTCGGGAATCCATGGAAAATCCAAATCTGGATGCTCGGATTGAGATTCAAACCCGCGTCCTCCCGAATGCGAGGATAGTACATTAACCGTTCATCTATTACGCTTGGTGTAGTATGAAAAGTATGCATCATAGTATGCTCGAATACACATACATACCCAAATTTCTGGTGACATAAAATATGCCTGGCTTAAGAAGGTTTTAAAATAGACTAAAAGCCACGTTTTAAAATTTTAAAAGGAACATTTCAACTAAGTAGGAATGTAAACCGTTTTACTGCGTAAATCTCCGAGTCTAACCATCATGCCTGCAAAACTTGTCTGACTTGGAACTTAACTTTTTTCATTGGCGGCGGATAATGCAGTTACCGAAGTTCTAATAACTGATCTTCAAAATCCTCAGCCAGGAGCGTAGCGAGATTAGGGTCCCATATCTGATCTCTCTTCAACTAGCTGGCAGTCAAACGCGTGAAAAATTCCCTCACTTTACACCGATTTCAAAATGTCGCAATACAGACATTCACCGAAGATAGTATCCACCGAGTTATAGATCATGTTAGATCATTCATGAAATTTTTCGTCAGTCCAGTATACGAGTCTGTTCTGAAGACTAAATGGTTCTCGTGTACAACTTATAAATGTGTTGTTCTCCAGTAGTAGATCAAATGTGAAGTGATTTGGATGATTTCTGAGATCTTGTCAAACTAAGTAGCTCATTTCGGATTACGGATTGCGGTGAGCAGTTGTAAGTGTAAAATGTATGTTTCTAATGTCAAGGCAGGGGCAGTGTTCAAACTCGACTGCACTATTTTCAGTGTTACATTTCCTGTTTGTTTGAAAACACAGAACTGTCGAGGTAATTTTATCTAATATTCTCTCCTCGAAAGAAGTCATCGATTGACATGGGGAAAATGGAATAATACATACTTTCTGCAGAAACAGCGGTTACAGATGCATAGCATATTGTCGTATCTAAAGTTGTCACGAACTGCGCCACTCAAGAACAAGCTAGGACAGGTGCCAAGAACAAAAGTCGAAAGTATAAACCTTTTAGGACTTTAAGAATATTGACAACTTATACATCAAAGATCATGAAAATATGCGTGTAGTGGGTATTCACCTGGAGTGATTTCAGGAAACTTTGGGGAAAAAAAACTTAAAATCTGGATGGTCGCTTCCCGAATGCGAAGCCAGTGTTATCGCTCACCCACCAGTCGTCGTCAATCCTCTTGCACACCCCATCCCACAAATTCCTTAAATGTTGTGAAAACTGTAAAAGATAGTGAACACAGGTAAAAATCGCAAAAATTATGTAATATTCGCTCCACGAAAGAAGTCATCGATTGACATGGTTAGAAGGCGACTGAGGATGTTGTAAGCTACCCTTCGCTCTATTTTCGAGATTCCGTTAAAATCCGATAAAGTTTTAGGTTAACATCAGTACACGATACCATAGTTAAAATCGAGATAACACTGAGTGGAAGAAAGTAAATAAACAGCACATAGCAAACGTAAATAAACCATAATTGGTAGTAAATCAATGATATTCCAGCAGGAAATAGGTTATTCCAAATAAAAGTAAACTTTCACTATCAAATCCTAATATTGGTTAGGGAGATATTCTGAACTGATTTTAAGGAGGTAAAGGTTAATTAACAGTAAATATAGTGTCTAAACAAACTGTTTATCATAACTACTAAACATTATTCCAGAGGGAAATAAATAATTTCACTATAAAGCAAATCTAACCCTAAATTTTGCCATATAACAGATTTTGGTATTTCTGAAGAGATTTTAATACAGTAAAGATTGTGAAAAGCTAATAAAAGCCAGGCCTAGACCTACAATAACAATAACTTCAAAGTAAAATATAGTTCAGCAGAGATTTTAAAGAAATAAATATGATTACTGGATAGTAGACTGAAGCAGTATGAAAATAACAGATTCTGATGTAATTTAACCATTTAAAAGTTCCAAAAGTAAATGTAATAATGCCTGAGACAGTTTAGAAGTATAATTGATAAGTTTCTAATAGTTGACAACCACCTAATAATAATATGAAGTAGTTTTGAGGGAAGTTGATAATTCATTTGCATAAGCAGTTTACATAAACGATTTTAGGCTTTTCAAGTAATGTCAAGAGCTAAAAAGTAGATGAAAATGCAGTAAATAATCTTCTCTTTCAGTTTTTATAGGTTCCAAGTATTTTAAATCCGGAGTAATATGAAATATCAGTAAAAACAGGAAGCCGGTATACAGACGAAATTATCAAACCTTTCAGCATTAATTCCAATAAGGTTAAACCGTTTTGAAAGCGATAAGAACAAGTAGAAGCTAGTAAATACACGTAATTAATTTTCTATATCCATTAAAAGACATTTTACTAACCTGTTGTTTGTTAATCAAATTTTCGAAATAACTCGCCAGAGGCACCGTACACAAAATATGCTTTTACACTAATTTTAAACACTGTCACACCAGATAAAGTAAATAATAAAGCAGTCCGAAAGAGAATTAAATTCATCTAAATCTCGTAGTTTCCAGCAGTTTAAGTATTTTTAAATGTTATTTGAACGTACAAAATAGGTCACTCAACTTTAACATTTTCTTATTCAAAAGCCTACTTTGATTCTGGTTTAAAAAGTAGTTTCCTTAAAGATCCACTCTTCTAGTTACATACACCTTAATTTCATGTCATTTAACGCAATAGAACAGATGTTAGGGAATTTTTTAAATTCACTCGACAACAGCCCACATGGCAAAAACAATATTTTTATTGTGTCCAAGATATCACACCCACAAAGATGGGATGGCTTTTAAAACACGTATTTTAATACAGGCTACACGTTAGTAATTTTTCCGGTTTGATAAATCACATAACTTCAGAGCTATACATAAAAATATATAAATAATAAAAATGGCGGAAGTGCGAAATCTCTGTTTATAGTAATCACTCGGTCAGTTCCTAACAGATTTAAATGAAATTTACACTTTTGAGCGGCTAAAATCCGGGCCAACATTTTGATCATAGTTTAATGTTTGTAACTTATGCCGTTTGAAAATTCCTAAAATTTTCTGTGTATGTTGCAACCAAAGGATTATTTGAAATTTGCGGTGACGTCAGATCAAAAATAAATGAAAATTTTGCCATCCAACATGACACACTTAAACGCCCATCACCCTGAAAAAACTTTAGATTTTAAATTGTACACCTTGGAAGGAAGTTATAAAAATAAAGGTAAGGTAATGCTATGGACCGCGGCGGAGCACTGCCGGAGTGCAGCGTCCTTGAAGCACTCCTTTATAAGCGAGTGAGAGGGTGGCAGTAAAGAGGCAGTCCAGGACAGTACATCGTCTAGCTTGGAGGAGAACGTACGCTCCTCGCGAGTGCGAAAGCTTCGGTGCGCGCGGAGGCTTTTGGTCGGGGGAAGTTCAAACATGATGGTCGATCGGCGCCATCTTCAAAATTCGGCATGAATAATGTGACTAAGTAACATTTTCCGACATGTAATTTTTCTAACGTTAAAGATTCATTTGGGGTAGTGCGGTTTGTTCTGTTTCATGATTTGTAATCTTCGGTTGATGATTTTTCTCCGATTGCCATTGTTAACTGTGACTTTTGTAATTTATGTGAAAATTTTCAAGAATATATTTCAGTTATCGGAATTCAGACTTTCATTTCTACATTAGTACCTTTCTTACAGGAGGTTAATCTGTAAGTGGCGACCGCAGTAATTAATACAGTTTGCATTCTCCATGGTTTAACACGGTAATAGAACATTTTCAGAACTTTGAAAACTTTTGGAAGACTTCGAGTTTAGGTGCTGAAGCCGATACCCACCCCAATATGCAGCTTTTCCCTAACAATGTATCAGTATCATTAAGAATTCGCAATTCCTAACTTTAGATGCCCTAAATTCCTTTATATGGACACAGATAGCTTGGCAGGTAGAGTCCCATAATATAATGGTTGTCGGTGTTATAAAGGACGAGGCGAATAGCACCCCGATTGTGGAGTTTGCTGGGTTACGGGCAAAAATGTGTGCATTCTGACTCGAGACCGACCGAACCTGTAATATTTTTTATTTTTTTATTTGTTAAATACCAGAAAACCCGTTGAGATGCTACATTTTGTGCTTAGGAGCATCTCTTGTGGTATAAACTCGTAACCATTCTCCAAAGCAGAGCCTTCGTGGGTGGATACTCAAAAAATCAGGTCATATTTTAGGTATGTTTTCAACCGGAGTGAGAAATATCCACTTCATTCATAAATGGTTACAACAGCTATCCATTCAACCCACATGCATAGGAAACCCTAATCCGATGCCCAGATCGGGATTCACACCAGTATCCTTCTGAATGAGAGGCCAACAGTCTCGGTGAAATTATAGGTGACAAAATTATAAGTATTGATTTAAAAGTGACTTTTTCACAGCATCAGCTAATCGTTTCCACAATTTGAGTAGCTGTATGGTGCAAATTGAAATCGACGTTTCACGAAATACGTCTTACACCTGTTGCGTTCGACAAAATAGTCTTCATTTATAATGACAACCTATATACCTCATGTTGCTAAGTTCGCTTCACGCACGTTTAAATTAGCATCAGAGGCCAGATTGGTTAACAAACAGGATTTCACAGGTTTACACCCACTACCACTCGCCCCACAGTACGTGTCATGATGTACCCCACATACAACAGGCTTACCCCCACCATCACCACCTCCACCACAGCATGTGTCCTTCCATGGACAGGACTGAACCGGTTTGCCCCCACCACCACTAGATTCTATTTAACGCCCAACCACCTGCCAGCGTCAGTGTTTAGAAATGGCCCGCCCGATAATATTGTTCTCGTCGGTATCAGCTCAACGCTGGTGATTCAAAGCGTTTGACGATAGGTTTATCGTCCAAGAATTAATTTGAGCCAGTAGTGGTGCTCGAAAAAGTGGGGTACGGTACCAAAGTTATATTAACGTATGAAGAATGGAGAATGGAGAATGCTGATTGAAGTATTGGATGTAGTGTCCGATTTGTTCAACACAGACAGCTCGCACACAGATGTTCCGATTGGTGATCACTCCGTCTCCTTCCGAATGGTGGCTGGGATAAAAACTGTGTGTTTATCGCAATTCCTATCCTGCCAACTGTGTGTTCTTCAGAGAATCGACATGGCAAAACCTCCTTGACGTGCAGCCTGCAGTGACTGACTACCAAGAAGACGTGGTGGCCCCAAATTGCAAGATATTACAAGGAGTTTGTGAACATTTTAGCCAATAAAGTGCTGCGTAACTATCGGATGACTAAGGTCCAAAAACTGATAAGTGTGCATATTAATAATGTTTATGTGACTCAAGTGACAAACAGCCCCATTTCATCATTGGACTATACACTGCTTAGACAAATTATTGCATATAAAAATTTACTAGTATTGGATGATGTTAATAACATAGTAAATAAGAATTATGATCCTGGATATGATGTTTGTGGTACTACATGCATGTGAAAAGTATAAATAAATAAATAAAAACACATTGTACACGATTCACTGTATTTTATTTTTACCCACCATCCATTAAAAAATCTTTTATCAAGTTATTTTTCATGAGTCCTTCATCACTTACTAGTCTTAAGACCCAATCGTAATAGACACCAAAACTCGATAAAACATAAATGTTTCCGGATATAAGTACTAAGTATGTGCCACTTTCCACGAATTTTATTAGAAAGTGTGAAAATGTGCAAAATAGATAAAAAAAATAATGAAAACTGACCAGTCAGAGAAATAGAACAAAGTATCGAGCATTACTGGGAGCAAGAGAGAAGCATAATTTCGTGAAAAATATACAGTTTCAGTAAGAAGCATGAAAATCCTATAAATTCCCTTAAATTTCATGAAAATCGGCAAAAATGATTAAAATACGTAAAATATTGCCAAAATTACGTAAATTCGTTCCAAAACAAGATGTCGTTGGTTGACATGACAATTACACCTGCGTGCACCACAGAGTGCAGTGCGCAACTATATGATGTGTTTTCATTACTACAACTGGGTACAGAAAAGTGTCATATGTACAAAAATGTATGTTTCGGCTGTAGCGACAGTTCCCAGAGAAACCTGAACGGCCCCTCCACCACACACATCACATTACCGTCAGGGAGTGCAAAGGATGAAAACTACAGATGTTATCGATCAACGGGGCAAAGGTTAGGAAAACTATGTGATGAGTATTCACAACGCATACAATCTTCCAATCATGATAGGGTGAGCAAAGGATGAAAGCAAAATATGTGTGCATCACAGAACTCAATGTATTCGATCAAAGGTGCTGACATAATGTATCAGACACATTGACACACACACAAGTCATAACAAAAACCACTATCATGAAGGTGGGATAAGTAGCGTAAGTTCAGGTTAATTCTTATTTTTCATAAATTGGGAGTGCATGTGAAGCGATAACTTTATATGAGGGTGGGATGCACTAGAGGTTAACATGTAAGCTAAGACATAACATGCTGGGCCTGCCGTACAAAGGAACGAGGTGGGATAAGTTAGTGCAAGCTCAGGTTAACCCTTATTTTTCATAAATTGTTGTTTGCGAACCATTCAAGTTTTTATATAGACCAGTGTTTCTCAACTTGTGGTCCGCGGGCAGAATTAAAGATATCAACAATAAATTAGTAACACTGTTCACATATAATGGATACCATACTTTGACTGTATAATACCACAAACTAGTACAGGGTGCGGCAAAAAGATCTGACGGTTTTAAAGTACAAACAACATGAAAAATAAAAGCGATACAAAATATTTTATTGCTTATTACAGAAGGGTATTCATGAAAATTAATGACAATAACATCAGAACAACCAATTTCATCCGTTTAAGATGTGAAGATAACGTCCTTTAAATGACGTCCGTCTTTGAACAAGCATTCTTCCAGCCTTGCACTGAAGCTGTTGAACACCTGCTCTAACATTGCACAAGGCAGGCTGGCGATTTCTTGGCGTATGGATTCTTTCAGTTCGTCCAGTGTGCGGGGTTTGTTTGTGTAAACTCTTGCTTTAAGGAGTCCCCACAAGAAAAAATCACAAACGCTAAGGTCTGGAGAGCGAGCTGGCCATTCAATGTCCCCAAAACGCGAGATCACTCGACCACGAAACGTCCATAACCTCACTGGCTGTATGGGCAGTTGCCCCATCCTGCTGGAAACATATCCTACTGCGCACCAAACGATTTCTCTTAAGTTCAGGGATCATGAAGTTTTTTAGCATCAACAAATAACGTTCCGAATTGACCGTAACGGTTCGACCACCCTCTTCGAAGAAGTATGGCCCAATGACACACCTTTTGGTTACACCACACCACACGGTAACCTTAGGACTATGCAGAGGACGTTCATGCAGTTGTTCCGGATTTGTAGCCCACCAATAACGAAAGTTCTGTTTGTTCACATAACCATCCAGATGGAAATGTGCCTCGTCGCTCATCATTAAAATTTTTTCATCCGTCAGCATTGCAATCATCTCTTCTGCAAATGCTTTACGCTTTGCATAGTCATTAGGCTTTAACTGCTGGACAATAGCCATTTTGTACGGGTGGAAGTGCAGATCGAAACGCAAAATTCGTCTTACCGAGCGGTCAGACATGTGTAAAGCAGCAGCTTGTTTGCGGGCCGACCGCCGAGGACTGGCTTCCACAGCTTCTCTTACTCGATCGATATTCTCTGGCGTCCTAGATGACCGTGGGCGACCTGTTGACTTCTTTTTTAACGCTGAACTGGTAGCTCTGAAGGTGCTCACCCATAGCATAATGGTGTTCCGAGTTGGGACTCTTCCTTTTGGACTCACGTTAAATCGTCTACGGAACTGCCGCTGAACAGCAACGCAGGAATCGCCACTTTTAAAAAACGCCTCGTCAACAAACGCACGGTGTTCACCCGACCATTGTTCCATGGCTACTACAAATGTTCACGTGTGGGCTCTGGATTGCGCCTATCCCCACCACCCCCCACCATCTACTCACTCGACAATAGGGCGGCGAAAACCGTCAGATCATTTTGCCGCACCCTGTATAAGCTATAAGCCAACTTTTCAAAAGGCGTGAGGATATGACAATTGTAGTTATGATAGTCTTAACTACACACGTATTCAGTGTGTATTAAAGAGGCGTTCCTTTGTGGATTAGGTCAGGACCTTACCATTTCTTAATTGTTCTCAGTAAATGCCGATAAAAATTAGTAGGGATGTTTAATAATATACAGTATATCCTTGTAAGTTAGAGGTCCGTATATTTTTTTTTTTTATTTACTAGTCCTTGGATCGAAAAAGGTTGAGAAACTGTGCTCCAGCCGATTCCAGGGATAGGATAGGTTATGTTATCCAAAGTGGTACCAGTTCGAGATTTTAGTGTGGCACAGACTAAGGGAGACTATCTGAAGCATTAAGAATAAAGGCAAGTAGAAAGATTCTTATCAAACGTTTAGTCACTTGAAAAAGCATTCAAGAATAGAAAATAAATATGAAAGGCTATGGAAGACTATTTTCTACCTTCGTTTTTAAAGGAGTTTGTTATCCGTTTTGTTATCCGTTTTGTTCAATTTTTTTCTTGAATGTGTTCATTTCGCTATCAAGAGGTACAACAAGGAATGACGTAGGTAGGTAGATAGATAGCAAATTAAGAGGCGTGTAACGGCAGTTTACATCTGAAACTACGGTACCGGTTTTCATTTAGAGTAGGAAACCTGGTTTTTCGAACGAGAAATGCAGTTACCTCCCATGTAATATTCTATCTGCCCTGCAGTCATTTCAATTAGTAGAATAAGGAGTCTTACAGTTACAGTATCAACGTGTACTCTGTGGTGATAGAAATACTCGCTGAAACCTCAGTCCTACCACGATCAATTGACGGCAAAATGCTTTCACCAATATCAATAGTTATAGTTATACAATTGTAACATTACCCAAGCTGGTACAGATCAACTGTTTTACTACAATCTTAAGATCAGCGTACATTCTCTAACAGAGCAGATGAAATGCTTGCAAGATTAAAGATCATCTGCAAGACTGAAGATTGAAACACCATCACAGAACAAAATTCATAGAGTACTGGAACCTGAGAAGAACATTAGTTGTTGAATGAAGAGATTTAGGCTGGAGCAATGTGTAAGGCTCAAATAAACGAGAGATTAAGGATAAAAAAAAATAATAATTAAGATAGGATGAATGAAGTTAAAGTAACCTTTACAACCAAGATTGTCGAAGGGCTTCGAGCACAAATGCAGCCTGAATCCTTTCTTCAAACATGAATTGCAATAGTTTATCTCCAGAACGTACCGGAGTCTAGCTGTTCGTGTTTAGTTTTTGTTCCGTGCTTTATTCTTCGTCGACGGCACTATAGGCAGGAGAGGAGAGAGGCAATGAACTGGTAGCAATTCGCCCATTGCATTTTGAAAGAACCAGCTCGGTATTCGCCTGGAGTAATTTTGGTAAACTGTTAAACATCAAATCCGGACAGACTGACGATGATTCGAACCCATGCCAGGACAGGCCATTACCGTCCATCCACTGGGCTCTTTGCGCTAACAAGGTTAACATTTAGAAAATAAGATTTACAACTGGATGCCGTAGACTGTTTCAGTTGCGATATAACCAATTTGTATGAATAATACCACCCCAATGCAATAGAATTTGTGCATTTCTGATTTTTCCACTCGCTTTTCTCCTCATTCTCTAAAGCATTCCCAGCAGTTCTCTGTTGAGTGTGCATACATATAATTAGTTATTGAAAATAAAAGTACAGTAAAATTATCTATATTACAAAAAATGCAGCTAAAATAATCGCTGACGCCGGGAACAGTGAATAAACTTTTTTTTTTTTTGTAACAGTTTAACGTCCCTTTTTAACAACGTGGTCTTTAGAGACGGGAAAGGATGGGGGCAAGGAATGGGAAGGAATTCGGCCATGGCCTTTTGAAGGAAGCATCCCGGCATTCACCTGGAGTGATTTGGGGAAACCATGGAAAACCCAAATCTGGATGCCCGGACGGGGATTCGAACCGCCGTCCTCCCGAATGCGAGGCCAGAACGCTATCCGTTACACCACGACGCTCGGTAGTGAATAAACAAAAGGATATGAGAAACGATGAAAAATATAAGTATATATATACCATAATGTCGTCATATATTGTAGCAAAAGTAAACGCATACACAAAAGATAGAATCGCTCAAAATTCTTCAGAAAATTAAACGCGTTCTGAAAAATAATAAGAAAAATTGAATTGGGGTGATATTTATTCATACAAATTGATTCAATACCATCAATCTCCATGACGGAAAAGAATTTTAAAAAATCGTCAAATATCCTTTATATGTGTTAATTTTAGATATATTGGAGGCGATCTACAATACATTAACATCTCGCAACAGTTCAATACTTTGAAATATTGTTACATTTTAAAACAAAATCTTTGCCTTTTATTAGGTACAAGTTTAACTTCTTATTTACTTAGGGCACGTACCCGTAGTGCATTCTGAAGTAAATAACTGCTAAAAATTGTTAATGCATTGCAGCTAAGAGTTCTAGAATTAGAAAGTTGTCTAGTTCGAACCATCTAAGATTAATGCATCTAGGGAAAAAAATGCACTTAATGCAACAATAAGGTGAACATTGGAAAATCCTAAGTTTGCCCTTTCGCTTGTGCAGACCTGTTTGTAGCTTGGTCACAGGAGGTCTCCGCAGCTGCACCGCCCTAGCTCTGCGTCCTCCGCCGACTGAACGCGTCTCGCCCAGCATTCCATCTGATTTACCGCTGTTTGCCGGCCCTGATATACAGCCACCAACCCGTCTCTTCTGTTTGCAGGCCACTGGCGTCAACGAGAAGAAAAAACAGCCGATACATCCTCAGAGAATTAAGATCTGTGCTTCCCCTTGGAGGCCACTCCGAGGAATACGGTTCAAAAAGGAGACTATCTCATATGGCTCGTTCGCACTAGGCGAGTAATTTAGTCGAGTGATTTAGTAACTAAGCGTGTGTGATCAATGAAAATTAGTCGAGTAGTTTAGTCGAGTCGATCAGTTTTGTTCTATTCAACCGGGCGAGTAGCACCCCCCACCACGCACCACTGCCCAATGGCCCATCGGCTAAACAAGTCTGAACCTACTGTTTACATCGAGTTGATTAGATGCCGCAAAAATGTCGTTTCGCTGGAGCGAAGAAACAATTTTAAAATTTGTTTTCAAATATGCACAACATTAATGCTTGCAGAATATTAAATCCTCGCACTATAAAAACAAACAAAATACAATAATCATACCTGGATTTGGTGAGAAGTAAATTGAAAATTGAAAACATCAGCTTAGTGCACAATTTTATTAATTATTTTATTACAATAGCAACTAGATTATACAATAAGATATTGTTACTATTGTTATTAGAAGTACAACCTAACGCGATAAAAATCTTTTTAGAATGATCTACTTGCAGAAGTTAAAAAAAAAAAGTCCCCAAAATTTAGGCGCAGGTACTGAAACAGTTTATATTCCTTCAGTAAAATGATTCACTTTACTGGATGCATCTATACGAAACATTACTTCAATTCCTTTAATGTTTCATAGATTCCTTCACATTAGGAAACAGCTGATTTTCGAGTATAAATACGAGGTGAGAGTGTCCTTAAAACTACATCCGGTGGCAATAAAGTAGAGAACTGCCAGTCATTTTGTAATTGCCAGAATTGCACTCCTTAAATAGGTATCTTCACGCTGCATTATCATTAACACAACTTTTGGTCATTCTCAAACTATTCTTAGGGATCTTCTTGTGCTAATTCCTTCATAAGACAATTTGCAGCTCCTAGTTCATTCCTTCCATTAACCCATTTTCATACCCATTGCTTCCCCCCCCCCTCCCTTTATCTCAAACTTCTTTATCGACGTCATCTAAAATAGCGATGAACATAAGCTGTGTATCAGCTCATTCATTTGATTGCGTTGCAGCCTTTTCATGTGGCAAAATACCACGCTACTTGTGTACTGTACTCGACCATAGCGCGAACGATTTTTGGTCAGTAGCGAGTAATTTGGCTACTAAACTACACGCCACTCGACTAAATTACTAGCGTAGTGCGAACGAGAGTATAATGTGAGTAGACGTAGATGGAAGTAACATTCTAGGATTTAACCAAATTAATCGCCAACGGATTGCAACAAAGTGCCTGGTAGCAATGTTTTGAACGACGAACATTCTCGGATGAATAATAGCACATCTTTTCTAAATTTTTTAAGCCAAGCTTCAAGTATAATTGAGAAAAATTCAAGAAATAGAATTAGTAAACGAGCCACCAAGTAAATTATATATATAAAGTAAGAACCGTAGTAAAAAACGTGATGAACTGGGACCATACCTATTGATTATACTAACAAGTGTTTATGGTAAAAAAATAGGTTGCTTCTAGATAAGTTTGTACAATAACATTACAAGGAGAGGACACTGAATAGCTGGCAAGATACAGACAAGAAGCCTGCTTATTATGCAGGTTTTATAAGATCAAACAGAGAATCGCTTGTTGAAGGCACAAAAATTTGTTATAAATTCAGTTTTCGCTTCCTTCGGAGAGTGAAGAGGGAATGTACCAGGGAAACGAAAAATGTGGGAAACAAAACCAGAGTCACGTTGCTTGAATACGGTGGGATAATCAGTAGCAGCATTATGGGGGAGAGGGGGCGGGCGCCAATAGGTTTACGTGTTCAGAATCTGTTCCGAAACTGGAATAATTGATCGAGGGCAGTGATGAATGTTTTATCACAAACAGAAAAAAAAAAATTAAAGAAGAAATCCCGTAATTTAATTTACAATCTGCAAAAAGTAACAAGTGGAGTATTAGCACCGTAGGATTTAATAATCTTTGATTTTTTGCTTGTAAATATGAAGAACTAGAATTTAAAACTTTACATTACGCTCTACGCGATATTTCAAGACACGAGAGAATGCTAAACGTGAATTAAATCATGTAACGAAGTACCTGTTAGGAGGTGATAGACTGTAAATTACCAACAGAAATTATAATTTACCATAAACGCCGAAAGATTTGAAAGTTCAAATTAGTAGGACAAAAGGAGGGGGCTAAGGAAAGGGTAAAAATAGGGTGTGTAGGGAAATTGCTCCATCGCAACAAAATCAGATTACAGGAGATAATACATAACTTGCGTAGCAAGAAGCAAACTCCCAGCTGCTTCTGGTAGAAATTTTCAGCATTTGGAGCGCATATTTATGGAAAGTGCGGATGTAAAAATAGGCACCACCAGGAGTAACAGAACAGTAGATAGGAATACACAAATATTTTCCTCAATTGCTAAAGTCCGTCTTCAAACTGGTGCAGTTCACCTATGACTTAACTTATGCAACCTTGCTACCAGAACGCACTAATATCGCAGCCATTTAGTCCTTCCCTGAACTCATTTGTGTTGTCAATAAACATATTGACCGGTTGAGACCTCATTGTAATCGTTGGAATACTACTTAATTTAATTTTTAATTTAATTTAATTGCAATGGAGCACAGGCTCCGGTGGCAATTTCCCTACACACCCATCTTCCCCCTATCCTGTACCTACCTACATTTGCCCTCTACAAATTTTATCTTTAAATTCTTTCAAAGTTTCCGGTAAATTATTCATCATTTCTCTTGGTAACTCATTCCAATCCCTGACACCCTTACCATAAAATGAAAATCTTCCTACACCCTTGTGCCTGAAATCGAGTGCCAGCTTGTGGTCATGGTCATCTTTTCCCTTCCATGCACTACTTTTCATACCTATTGCAATATCTTTCCATGCCTCATCGCCAGTATATGCTCTGTACACTCCCATGACCCTCCTCATTCTCCTCCTGTCTTGCAATGAATCCCATTCCAGCTCCTTTATCATATCTGTCACTGATTGCATTCTGCGACAATTTCCAGAAACAAATCTTGCAGCCCTTTCTTGCACCCTCTCCAACTCCTGTATTTGATACGTAAAATGAGGGTCCCATACTACACTACCATATTCGAGCAATGGTCTGACCAAAGTTTTGTAACCCAACTCCCTCACTTCTCTCGTACATCCCCTCATTACTCTCTCCAACAAGTGCAGAACTTTGAAACCTTTTCCTACCACCTGTCCTATGTGTCCTGCCCAATTAAGTCTGTTATCAAAATTAATTCCAAGATATTTACATTTCAAGTCTTCAGCAAGCAATTCTTTCCCCACCTTATATTCATAATTAACCTTTTGTTTTTTATTTGTGTATCTAATAAGCTGACTCTTCTTTGCATTTATATTCATTCCATGTTTACCAACCCAATTAGATATCCTATCCAGATCACCCTGCAACTGTTTACAATCCTCTATCGTTTTGATTCTTATATAAAGCATTATGTCATCTGCAAACAATCTAATTTCAGATAGTAAACAATCAACACAATTATTCATTAGAATAATGAATAGCAATAGTCCCAATACGCTACCCTGTGGCACACCCATTTTTACTTCAACTTCTTTTGATACTACATTTCCTACCCTAACTTTCTGTTTTCTACCTTTTAAAAATTCTTCTACCCAGCAAATGACTTTCTTATCCACTCCAATGGTTTTTACCTTATTTACTACCATTTTATGGCTTACTCTGTCAAACGCCTTAGACAGATCTAGTGCTACACTATCAATTTGGCCTCCCTTGTCCATTTCATCTGAAATACCTTGCATATATCCCACCAACTGAGATTCAAATGAATATCCTTGCCTGAAACCATGTTGCCTGCTTGAAAACCACTTACGTTCCTCACATCTATTTCTGATGTGGTTGCATATCAATCTTTACATTAATTTACCTACCACTGATGTCAAACTGATTGGCCTGTAATTCTCAACTCTATTTCTCACCCCTCCCTTATGTACCGGTACTACTATTGCACTTTTCCAGTCCTGTGGTAAGCAGCAAATGTCTAGACTAAATTTAAATAATATTTCAAGATAAGGTACAATGTCACATCCGGCTATCTTTAAGATATCTGTAGTAATATTATCTTCACCAGCCCCTTTATTTTTTTTCAGCTTTCTTATTTCCTTCATGATTTCCTCAGGATGGATATCAAATTTTTTACTATCGTCATTTCTAATTGTGTTGTTAAGCTCGTTCTCCGAATTAGACCCTCCTGTTTCTGATTCATTGTCCCTAATGCTTTCACTGAACCAGTTACTTAAAATCTCTGCCTTTTTCAAATCGTCAGTAACTTCTTCTCCATCCTTATCTATAAGTGTCTCTACACCCTCCCTTCCCCTAAGTTTCCAGATATAGCCATAGAAATTTCTAGATGCATCAGTCAATGGTGCTTCTGCACTGACAATACTCTTCATAAACCCATCTTTAGCCATTTTCTTTGCTGTTATTAAGTCCTTGTTTAGTTGTTTTAAATATTCCCTACTACCCTGCTGTCTCTTAACTCTGTTATGTTCTTTTCTTACCAACCTCTTTAACCTCCTCACTTCTCTATAATAGTACATAGGTTCTCTACTTCTCTTTATTTTCTGCTTTGGAATAAATTTTTCTTCCCCCTGTCTTATTATCTCCTTGAAGTTTTCCCACCTTGATTCTACTGTACCTGAGCCTTCCTTCCATTTGCTGAATTGTTCTCTGAAATCTCTCTTCAAATTTGAAACCTGTGCCTTTTTATAATTGTACCTATTTCCCCCTTCAATTTTGGCTGCTGGTTTACTGAATCCTCTAATATCCATCAGAACTGCTTCATGATCACTTATTCTTTCAGTTACTTGATACCTCAAAAGGTTTTCATCGGGCTTAATTAGAAATATATCCAAAATATTTTGTCCCCTAGTATTTTGCTCAACCACTTGTGTAAATCCTCCTTCCCTTATTAAGATATTTGCAAATCTTTGTTCCCTTGTGTTATTTATCTTATTCCCTTCCCAGTTTACACCTGGTAAATTTAAATCCCCGTTGATGATCATTCCATTCTCACCTCTGAAATCTGAGTATGAATTTAATTTCTCCCCAAGAGCCTCATCCTCTTCTGTCATTCTTCCGCTGCGGTAAACAGCCAACACTCCGATTTTTTCTTTTTTATTACCCCAGAAAACTCATGGTCTTGATCTATGAACGCCAGTTTTTGCTAACTAGTATGAAGACTCCTCCACCAATTGCTCCTCTATCTCTGCGGTACACTCTGTAACCATCAGGAAAAACCTCACTGTCTAGTACTTCTTTTAACCAACTCTCTACCCCAATTATTACTTGTGGTTCGTGCATCTCTATTAAGTTTGCAAATTCGATTACTTTGTTCATTATACTTCTATATTTTCCCGTTGAGAAGGGAATGGTAATGACGTGTATTAAATACCGCTGGTTTTATATATTTCGTGTCAAAAACTTTGCTAATGCAACAGTGGGGAACTGCAAAGAGAAAAAATTATTAAGAAGAAACTTAAAAAATCTTCCAAGTCGTATCTCACACATTTAGGGGTCAGTTTCCTATTGTCCCAAACATGCCGGAAGACAGTTGCGTGGGAACGCCGCACGCACATACAAATTTTATAGACTTCCCTGTACAGCTCTCCAATGCCGCGCCACGGTGCTTGCGTGCTGCTAATGGTATCGTTTAGTTGCGCCCGAATTTATAGTCGCTATTGTAGACTAAATTCAACAATTTTAAATAAAATATATGACAACCTAGAAATAAAAAGCTTAGTTTTTTTACAACTTGTAAATCATATTAGAGTATTATAGTATTAGTCGTTTAAATGTAGGATAAAGCCGATAGTTGGAATTTCAAGTTCCTAAGAAAAATGTTCAAAACTTACAACTCTCAAAAAAAATAAAAAATCTTATTACTATACTTGACCTCTTTAACTTCTACATCTCACATCCGACGGCAGAGTAACCACTTAAAGTGTAAAGTTAAAAAATTTCAAATACGCTATTCGCTTTTGTGTCAACCAAAACGTGCAAAATTGAAATCAAAATTATATATATGATCTAAGGACCTGACAGACGTCGGATAAATAATAGTATGGCTCAGTTTCCAATTGTTTTTAATGAGTCTTGCTGGGTGCCGGCAGGATCACTTTAAGGGAGGTGCATCTGTATCTTTTTTTATACATTATATATAACACTTATTAACTAAGGATACTGAATTTATCACGAATTTCAACACCAACAAATTTGAACAACCTAATTTCCTTAAGTTATTAATCAAACAGTGAATTTAATAATAAATTTTTTGTTTCTTAACCTTTTTCTGTGTATTTTCTTTCATAGCAGGGGAGTGCCAACGCACCCGTTTTGTAGACTTTTTTTTTTGCTCTATAGTCCACCAAATATTTCCAAAACCTCTGGTGAGATTTCGCGCCGGATCCCCCCCCCCCCGAAATCCTTATTTCACCTCACGTAATTTTTGGACGCCCCCACACCCCAGCTCGACACCGTCGCGTCGGAAGTGATGTCTCCTTCACAACCTCTTACAGTTGAAGACATCACAAATCAAACGAGTTTTTTTTTTCATGCGATTGTTAGTACTGAAAATTGGGAATTAATTTTTTTTATATAAATAGAATAGTGGCGGAGGGGAGGGGGTGGGCGTGAGAACTTTTTCCACGGAAGGGGAGGGGGCGTGGAAAGAAAACTTAGGCAAGCCCTAATGTAGCCAGATAATTATGCATTTGCTTCCAGCGTGATCTAAATATTGCTTTCCCTGGAAATGAATTTTTAGAATCAGCTGTCCAAGATTCTGCAGTGCGAAGTGAACGTTAAAACAGCAGCTGCATTCCAATAATAATTCAAAGACATATTATGAGTAATTGGTTCATTTTTCATTGCGATGGCCATTTCCTTTGTTCTGGCGATGCTACTGTGTGAATTTATCGAAAAGCGAACTATAGCATCCAGAGAACAAAGAAGTTGTCAAAGCATATTTGGCAGATAGTATCCACTAGCCAGCAGCCATGTTAACACTAGCATTCCTTATCAAGTACTAGCTTTGCCCGACATGCGTTGCATTGCCTCTTTCTTAAATCGGTACGCATATTCAAAACAAACATTTAACGTGTACAAATTAAATGAAAGAGATTTTTATGCGTTAAATTAAATTTTAAAAGTTTATTATAGTACTTTGGGTTATCTAATATCTCTGGTTTTTCGCTTACTGCAAAAGCAGATCCATAATTTTTATCCATTTTTGATAGCACTTAGCACACCCACGTTTGAAAACAGTGGTCTTGTAGCTCAGTGGTTAAGGCTCTTACTTTCAGAAGTTTCTTGGTCCGTTTCAAGATCCAAATTCCGGTGGAAGCTGGAATTTAAGAGTTGTTTATGATCAATGGCTTAATATGCCCGCTTACGTACGTCCCAGCCAGCCTTCGAGTTTTGAACTAAGATAATCTTTTTTTTTAACTTTGTAAACAAATGAAAATACTAACAGCGTCTATCGGCGGATGGATATTAAAGTTCCGATTTTTTATGCCTTTTGATTGGATTGTAGTAAAAATTTTCCATCTCCATCCACTTTGCAGATTTCCATATCGATAAAAAAAAAAGTTACTTGTGTAAATTAATCTTAAGAGAGTATAAGGAAGAGAGAGTGCAATTTTGTATACTACATTTAAATTTTCACTTATTTTGAAGCATCTGTGCGCAAAGTTCATTGAAGATGGATAAAAACTAGATTTTTAAATTTCAAGCTGGAATTTCTTGGTCATAAATTGTCTAATTGGTATCTGTCCTACGCCGTTTGATAGGAAATGTTACGGGCTATGAGAAAATTACCAATACCCTATCCACTTTGGCGGATTTCCTCGCCATTCTCGTGATACCTGAAGAAAAGGAGGGGGGCGGAGACGCCGAGTAGTTCCAAATGTAAATTTTGCTTAAGGGAGAGTGGTGGTTTTTTGTAAACCAAATGCAGACAATGTTTTTCTTTGTTTTAAAGTATACATGCGCAAAGTTTCTTTGAAACTGTGGGTTTGTATAAAGAACATGGGCAAAAATTAAGTTGGTAAAGGAGGAGAAGGGTCCGATTTTGCAAACCAAATATAGATAGGGTTTTTTATTGCTTCAAACCAGAAAAATACTTAGTCCACAACCCGATTTTTTACTTTTTTTTACTTATGGCTTTAGGCCTCGTCGATGTCGAGGTCATTAGAGGCGGGATGGGACTGGGGAAAAGGAATGGGAAGGAATTCGGCCATGGCCTTTTGAAGGAAGCACCCTCGCATTAGCCTGAGGTGATTTGGAAAAACCGTGGAAAACCCAAATCTGGATGAGCGGACGAGGATTCGAACCGGCGTCTTTCCGAATGCGAGGCCAGAGCGTTAAAAACCGCTCACCCACCACCCTCAGTCCCACAATCCGAAGGATGGTTTGATCTACTGATCATGGCATACTAAATCATTGATCATATACAACTCTTAAAAATTCCTGCTTTCACCGGAATTTGATCATCAGAAAGGACCAATAAACTTTTGAAAGTGAGAACCTTAAGCACTGAGTTATCATACAGCTCTGTTTTTAAGCATAGTGGTGCTAAGTACTATGAAAACAGGATTCAAAACTTCGGGTTTGTATAAACAGTGTTGGAAAAAATTAAGAGGGCGAGGAAGTGAAGGGGGAGAAGGATTAGGTGTTTGTTAGCCAAACGGACAGTATTTTAGTATTTGTTTTAAAGTAGACGTATGGAAGGTTCCGTCAAAATCGAATAAAAACCACGTGTTTGTATGAAAATTGGCAAAAATTAAGTGGCTGGAGTAAAGGAGTAGAGGCGTGGGTTTTGGAAACCGAATATAGACAGTATTTCGTTTTTTTAAAAAAAAAAAAAAAAAAAAAAACCTAACTTAGTCCTCAGCCGAAAGGTTGGTTGAATCCTTCCGAAGGAGGTGCACTAACCCAAAGTGTCAGAGCCAGGATGGCCAGTTCCTTTCCTGTGGGAATGTGTAATCCGAAGCACGGAAAGTCCTGGCATCATTCAGATGATCGATTGCAATTCCTAAAAATTCCTGCTCCTCCCTCCCCTCCCCTCCCCCTCCCCTCCCGGGATTTGAACTAGTGGCCGAAGACAAATATTCGGAAGCAAGTGCCTAAACCACTGAACTACCAGACCGCTTTGTTTTGATATATACGTGTGCTAAGTACGATCAAAATCAGATTAAAAACAGTTTGCATGACAACGTTGGGAAAAATTGAGGAGATTGGGGAGAGGGGAAGGTGCACGGGCTGTTTTTTTTGTAAATCAACTTTAGGCAATATTTCTGTTTTACAGTTAAAAAAACTTTTTAAATAATTAATTTAGTCCACAACCGAAAGGTTGGTTGACTCCTCCCGAAGGAGTTTTACTAAGCTCTCGTGTCAGAGGTAGAGCGGGGAGTTCCTTTCCTCTACACTTCAACGTGGAACCCGAACTTCCCGCATAGCTCATGATCAAAGCTTAAAAATTGCTGCGCCCCAAGGGATTTGAAACCGCGATCGTAGATACAAACTTCAGGAAGTAAATGCCTTAACCACTGAGCTACCGGACAGCTCAGCTTCAAGTAGACGTGTGCTAAGTACCATAAAAACAGGATTTGTATGAACAATGTTAAAAATTAAGGACGGGGCGAGAAAGGAGGAGAGGGGTTAGGTTTTGTAGACTAAACGTAAACAGTATGTTTGTTTTAAAGTATGTTTGTTTTAAAGTATAGGTACGCAAACTTCCATCAAAATCGGATAAAACTGTTTGTATAAAGAAAATTATCAAAAATTAATGGGAGGGTATACGAGTAAACTGGTTGAATTTTTGTGAACCAAATTTAAGCTGTAATTTTTTTTCTTTGTAGTATAATACGTGTAAAAAATACCATCGAAATCTTACAAAAACTATGTATAAACAATATACGAAAAAAATTAAGGTTGGTATTTATTTTTATTTATTAATTTTTGCCTTCGTAGCAGTGCTCACAAAAACGCACCAAAGTTTCATGGTAATTGGATAAATGGTACAGGAATGCATAGAAGAACATACCAACAAGCATTAATTTTAATATCGTAGAACTAATGAACATTTAATATCTTTTTTACAGCAATTCTTGTAATTATATCCCGCAACTGTATGAATCCGGGTATTTAAATGCTCATTCTTACTTTTGTCGTTTACCAACATGTCCGATTTTTCGCAAAATATACTTTTACCCGAGTTTTTTAACCTTAAATTCAGAGCAGCTAATAATAAATTTGGCATAGCGTAGCTAATCGTAAGTCATGGCCAAGGCAAAAAAAAAAAAAAAAATGTACAGCTCGCCATTTACGTTTTCTGGATTGAATAAAGATGAACATACTGCGTTAATGATATTTACTGAATGAGAAGTGAGTTACTATTAGGATGCTTTTTCACTTACTTTTTCAATTTATTCAGAATCTAAATCACTCAGTTGAAGCATAGAGGCAAGAACCTAGGTCATCGCGCAGCGCTTTCCACTCTGACAAGGAAAAGTGTCCTGATTGAGGGGCTGAAGGAGGGAAGGAAATAGTAAATGGACTAATAACGGTTAAAAAACTACGGGTTCCGCCAGCAGATTTTGGCTTCGAGAGTCCGTATGCTGTCGGATGACCTCGTTTACAGACAGATATCAGTCTTATTTGAACGAATGTTTTCCATCGGTATCAGCTACGGCTGTACCGTGTTACAGGCGTTTAGGCTCAGGTGAGACACTACGTCATTTGCAGTACAGAGCTGAAGATTTCTTTGAACCACGCAAGGAGCTGGTATAAATTAAGAACAAGACAGATTAGTAATAATCAGAAACTTTGAGCATTTCCTGAACAAAAAATTATGGACAAAATGTCAGTAGTAAATTCGTGAACTGACATATGAAATTCGGGGAATATGCTTTTAAATATGTTTTCCAGACATCAGTAAAACCGATGCCGTGTGTAATGTCGCTAGTAGTCACAGGAGATATGAAATACGTGACAATATTAACACGTAAATGGCCTGGCTTAAACTGTCGCTCGGGGATAAAAGGGAAAATTCGATAGAGTGTACAGACTAAGGAATAAGCTTCACGATTATTTCTGCAGTGGATCTGTAAAGCTAAAATAGCACTAATTGGCTGATAAATAAGAAACCGATATGTCTTTTTTTTTTTAAGTTTAATAGTACTGTAACATACAGCAGGGCCGGATTTAAACTTTTTTTTTAGTGTAGGCTGTTCATTTTGTGCCGCCATTTTCTCCTTCATACTTATATTAATCACTAATTTGTATTACCTTTATTAAGAAGCAAACGATTATATGTATATGTGAATGGATATAGATTAAGAGTGACTTCATTACCAGAAAATATTCAGATTTAGTCATAAAATAGTAACAACAAAATTGATTATTATGAAACGAGAAAATAAAAAAATGTAATACATAATTATATTTTTCTACGGGATTTTGATTGGTGAATTCATCCATAAGATCATCATAGTTTATGGTGTTCATTATATCTGCTTCTATATGTATATATATGAGCCAAAGAGTTTAGTTTTTCTTGAGATAATGAAGACCTCTGGTAATTCGTCACTCGTTTTAAGCAGGAAAAGCTCCTTTCTCCAGAACAATTTGTGGCTGGAGTGCAAAGTGCTATGCGGAGAGCTATAGCCAAGTTCGGGTAAATGTTTCACAGAGATTGCTTCCTCAAAAATCTGGAGAGATCTAGTAACGAATTTGACCGAGGTTTCTCTGCAAACTTATTAGATGAAACTTATACATTCCTGAACCAAATCGTCCTCTAAATCATTAGAATAATGTTGCACGAGAGACAGAGCTTTTCTTGTGACATTGTGTGTTGAAAATTCACCCATTCTAGTCAAAAACGAAAAATTTTCTTGGAAGTTGAGAAATGCATTACGCCTTCTCTCTAGTTCAGCTCTCAATTTATCTAAATGATCAAAAAGATGTTAATTCTAAAAAAAAATCTGTTGAGGTCGTTTCAATTTCGTCACATGATAATTCATAAGTTTCGTCTGAAAATTTTTTTCTTTTGGATTGTTTGGATTTCGCCCTGATATTGCTTTATTGCACTCATTTAATTGCAGTTTTTTCGAAACAGACAAACTTTTCGCGCTCTGTTATCATAAAGTCGACTAGAGATCCATAAAGATCGGATACTGTTAATAGATCTACAGACGAACTCTGAATTTCAGTACTCACTGCATTTAGCCTTTCCAAAATAGCATACCAAAATACAACCATAAATGCAGTTTCAAGTTTTTCCAATTTGAGGCGAATCCCTTTTGCTTCATTTCGTGAATAGGTTTCTCCACAGTGTCATTTTCAAAACTAAGTACTTCATCCCAGGAATGCCTTAGACTTTTACAGGCGTCTACTCTTGCTAACCAACGTGCGAGGTTCACCCTCTTGAGTGTTTCCTCTTCCAATTTCATCAACCAATTTTTTCCAAGGTTCTGTTGACCTTACAAAGAAAACATATAATTCCAATTTTTTCCAATGTTCTGTTGAACTTGCAAAGAAAAAACATAATTCTTCCAGCAACATGAAGAACTGGCAGGCTTGGCTTCTGTACAAGACTCAGCAGCCGAGGTTCCCACCAAATTTAGCAAAGAACTGCACAAGGGACGAACATAGCAAGTGGTGAATGTTCTTGAATTTTGGCTTGTAAACCATTGTAAATTCCAAGACATGTTTGAAGCATTGTCATATGACTGACCACGGCAGTCTTCCAGATTTATCCGTAACTTATGTAGCTCTAAAGTAATTGCATCAAACATTTCTTGAGCCTTGTGTCCTACAGAAGGTAAAAATTTGAGAAATCGCTCAGTTGGCTCTCCATTATCCAAGACACATCGAATCACAAGAGTGAGTTCATCCACGTGTGCTGCATCTGGTGTAGAATCCACAATTAATGAAAAGTACTTTGCTTTTTGTAGCTCATCACCAATAGTTTTAAGTACTTTATCAGCCATTGAAATAACTAAATTCGTCGCAGATAGTTTTTGATAAGTAGCTCGTATTTCCAGATCCTTGGTTTCCTGGTTAAAATCGGATCAAACTCTGCTATTAATTCAAGTAGCATTATGTAATTTCCACTGTGCGAGTCACCAAATATTTCATTACTTCCTCAAAGCGAGACCTCTTGAAGCCAATCCTTTTTCTTTGTTCATTTTAGTAGTTAGTGAAGTTGTAATATAACCGCGTATCAAACCTCTAGCTTTTATAGCGAGAATACAGGACTTGTGGAAAATTTTCATGTTGAGCTACTCGAGCTACTGCATTCTTCCAATCATTGAAACCTTGCTGGTTAAAGTGTGTTTGGTTTTTTACCGATCCAAAGGCCAAACAGGGTCCACAAAACACGGAGCCTTTGCTTTCCGAATAGATAAGCCAATTCCTTTTTCTTTACTTCATTATTTTTCATTTTTCTAATAAAAAGATTTTTGTGTAAATAATGGCTATAATCAGAATACACTCTCACTTTTTGTAAAATCGCAGGACTTGTTCAAAAGCATTTCTTGCAAAAATTTCCCTTGTCGTTTATTTCTCATAATGCAGAATCTGTGTTTAGTTTTGTAGTTGGTTGAACTTTCGCAACTTGGGACACTTCTTCACTGCATGACATCAAATTACTGCCACTAGTTGAAGGTTATTCCCTATTAGCATCAGAAGGACAAGAAGGTTTTGGTAAACACGGCTGATTGTGCTAATCCAGATTCATCAGCTCAATGGGTGTACTAGTACTTTGTCCACATTGATTTTCTTTATCAATAGATCCCGAGTTCTCTTGTGCAATACTTAATGTCTTATTACTGTTTGTGCTTTTAAAAAAAACTATATTTTCCTGATCTTCAGAAGAACTTGCTGTTCATCATGTTTTAATTTGGTATCCTTTTTGTACTGAGCACCGCTCAGTCTCTTCCTTCCGTCACTCATTCTTTATCAGATGAGATGAACATAAAATATTTCAATAGATCTGTAAAAAGAAAAGTGAAAATTTATTGTGTAAATATCACAATTTTGGTGATCATAAAATTACAAGGATTTGATTCTTAATTTACATCTACTCTATGAGTACACTCTTAAGGAAAAGTAGATAAAAGAAAATTAACTTGAAAAAAGTGAATAGGAGGAATATAATGAATTCAAATTTTTCATTAAACTTCTTCCAACGTAGAGGAACAACTTTCTCACTGACAGTTTTCCATACGACAAACTTCGTAACACACTTTTTATCGGCAAAGAACAGAAAACACGTTAAGACGTACGGTCCGATTTGTAATCAATTATTATTAAACGATTATAATTTATATTAATTTCAATCAGAATACCGGTTTCGACATAGTTCAATGCATGTTCCTTAAAAATTTCAAAGAATTTAGTTCATTATTAGCTGAGAAATGACGAGCTAAGTTTAAAAAAATTCATTGACTTTTCAATGATTTTTTCCAATAAAATTAGGACTTTCGAGCGCTCGAGGACTTTCAACATCCAGATACTCAATGAAATCTTAGATCATATTTAGTATTTTTATTATAGAAATCATGAAATTTAAGTCTGTCAGCAGAAACTTACCTCTGTCTATAGAGTCTTCCTTCGGAAATATACGACGGGCTACAGACTGCGTTGAAAGATAGAAAGGAAACTAATGAAGAATTAAATTAATAATTTAGCCAATTGTTCGCTGTCACCTCTTAGCTAAATGCAAATTGATAATAAACGTATTTTTCTTTTCTATTAATTGTTCCTAATTTGTCACTTCACTACTAGATGTAACCACTTAAATGAAAATTTATAGTAGACGTTTTTCTATTACGTTTTATAACCACACACAAATTTGAGCCTAGGAAGTTTGCCGCCCCTAGGCTGGAGCCTATACAGCCTAATGGGAAATCCAGCACTGCCGTACAGAAAAAAAGTCGGAAGACGTGGGGGCATACGAGAGGACTGGAAATATGCTATAGCGATAGCTTCTAAGTGAGGAGAGGTAAGTACGGTTTAAAAACATAACCAGATTAGTTTTCCCTCAATGACGGGCAAATTGCTGGAGAGCTCGATACGGGTTACATCCTGATACAGAGAGGAAAGTAGGTTGTAAGTCAGCAGCACGGTTTTAGGAAGGATCATTAATTGGAAAGACTGAATTCTAATGAAAATTCTTATAAAATGGACAAGAGGGGACTTAGATAATCACAATAGATTTCTACAAGGCATTTGAAAGTATGGCATACAGTAGAATTGGGATTTAATGATATTAACAAGATATACAAAAAGTGAGGACAAATGTGCACATCACAAGCTCGCAAAATAATATATCCTTTGATCAAATGTTTTTATCCATTGAACTGCACTGATCGACGCATCGTGTACGTCCGCTATTCTTTTGTAGGATCTAATTGTACTGTCAAACATGTGATGGATTGTAACGTGGCTCCACAGTCACAGTTTGCTCCATTTGTTTAATAAGTAGACGCATCTGCCTTGTTCTGTTCGAATCTGATTGATGATTCTCCATTGCCATCTGGGGAGATCGAATCCTTGTAACCGCACTGAAGGTCCTCGAGGTGCCTGCTCCCATTGAGTTATCCACAATGCGGTGTAGAAAGAGGACACTAAGGGTGATTACAGTACGCCACGGATTATTAGTGGAGATTATTCAGGTTGTCGGATGTTAGGTGTAGGACAGTGGTTCCCAATTAGTTTTTCCCAAGTACCACTTCCAGAAAGAGCTTAACCTCGCGTATCCCTTATGCCGTTCCGCTGCGTTCATTCCAGCAGTGCTTCATACAACCACCTTAAAGCAACCTCACCCCTGGGTGTACGCGTACCACTAAGGGAGCGTGCATAAACCACGTAGCTACGTTTTGGCCCCCTGTGAACCCCTCATCCTCCCACGTAGCCCTACGTATCTTTTGCCTTACACCCCCCCCCCCTCCCCCCACGTAGCACGTAACTTTTTTCTCTTTTGATTCCAGAAAACATTTTGTACTGTTTTCTGATGTCAGACTATAGTAAATTACATAAGGAGATAATTGAATGAAGGAAATAAATATTCACAAGTTGTTGTGATTTCTGTTCCTCATTTTAACTGTGACAAATTTTATGAAAGGAAAACTACGTGGTCCTGAACCCCCCCCCCCCCCGCTCCTTCCACGTAGCCCAGCGTAGCCTTCCAGCCATATCCTCCCCTTTTCTGGACCGAGCCACGTAGTTTATGCACGCTCCCTAATTGGGAATCACTGGTGTGGGAAATCAAGATTTATGAAGTAAGGGATCTGGATAGGAATTCTGCTGTGTGAAAGAAGTGAGAATAGTGTATTGTATTGGGACATTGCTCAATATTTCAATAACAGGTTCTGTAGGTTAGTCAGAAGTTTGCTTGTCTTCTGATGAGAATGATGTGTCGAGAAAAGAGCAGTTGTAGAGGCATCTTGATGGGATATTTAGTGGGGGAATGAAGATAAATTTTAAACACAAACAGTGAAATACAGGTTTAAACTAAATTATAAAGTATAAATCATAAAACAAATATGCGGCAGTACCGGATTAACCGAGTAGCAGGAGGTAGCAAATGCTACGGGCCTCGTACCTTTTGGGGGACCTCGCGCCTCCTAGAGAGGCCTGCACCTAGGCTAGATGGGCGAACTTTTTTTTTTTTTTTAAGCTCTATAATTTTCCCCCGGACGGCAAAAATCTAGGGTCTCTTCTTCACATTTGCTACGGGCTCCCGCGCAATTATATGTCCACATATCCGGCCCTGATATGTGGACATATAATTTGGAAGTATCCCGCAGGCAAAGTTTTCTACGAGTTGAGAGTCCAATACCGTAAGTTATATGGAGGTGTTGAATATCAAACGGGGAAAATTTAATGCGCATAAATGGTAAATAGATTTGTAGCGATATTGTCAGCGTGGTCGCAGACACTGCAAATAAAAATATATTCCTGTCTCTAAGAATGTTTACTTGTTTAAAGCCAAGAAATTTTATTACTACTTGGTACTGTTCTAATTACCAAAAGTAAACTTCATTCTAACGGTTTCGATACGCAATTGCAACTATGCGAGTTCAAACGATTTTTCTGTAAGGAAATCCTATTTACGTGTTTCAGTTTATTTTAAATCTGTCTTGCGTGATTTCTTTTGCCATTATCATACACCAGCTGTAAGCTAGACTATACATCATTTCATGGTTGAAGACTAAGATTTTGCTACGTTTGAATACCATGGGCACCGGGACGGGGTTGCAAGGGGGTGCACTTGCACCCTTTCCCCTTGGAAATGATGGGCGAGGAAAGAAGTTTATGGAAGGGTCTAACAGAAAGAGGAGACATGAAGGATCATATTTTGAGACATGGGGGATTGGTTAACTTGTTAGTGGAGGGAACAGTCGAAGGAAAGGATTGTCGAGGAAAAAAGAATATATGATGCAGATAGTTGAGGACATGGGCTGTAACGGTTATGTTGAGATGAAGAGGTTAGCGCAAGATGGGAAGGAATGGTAGATTGATTCAAATCATTCGAGACGCAGATGACGAGGAAAAAAAAAAAACATCCAGACGGAAATGGTAGAATTTTAGGAAACTTCGTAAATATATTCAGGATCATACACAGAAGTAATGATAATTTGAAATAGATCAGAAAATTTATTCCATTTACATGAAAGAGAAGTGTTCCACCATGAACTCCTATACATTCATGTATCAATCCATAGAAATTCATACATGCTCTATTTGGGATAAATATGGGGACCTTGCCGGCCAATCCATGGTTGTACCCTTTGCAGGGCTTGTGTTTGGAGGGCTGCAGTATGAAGACGGGCATTACTCTGTTGGAAGATATAGTTTTGGACGTTGGACATGAAGGGTATCACAATAGGGAGTATCACACTGTCCACATAGTAGCGGGCTGTCATTGTGTCTTCAACAACAACCAACTCAGTCCTATTATCATAACCGATTGCCCTCCAAACCGTGACAGCAGGGGTTGGACGTGTGTGACCTTTTGAAATCGCAGCAGGGTAGGCCTTTCCCCACTCACGTGTCCAGTTGTTATTTGCAGTAGGCCTACACCATGTTAGGCGTTGCTGGCAGTGAAATCGTGTTAATGGAACACACTGAAAAGGGATCAGGTAGTGTAAACCAGCTTCAATCAATCTGTTTGCAATTGCCCGTGAGGTGACTTTTTACCACAGTTCGGATCTGGGCTGCGGTAGCCCATCTGTCAGGAAAAACCATTCGCACAATTGGCGGTTTTAATTCTGTTGTCATATGCCGACCAGAGTCAATTCTACGAGTATTACAGCTTTCATGCATTCACTGTGTAACAAGTCTCTATGACATTGCACTACGGCTAGTCCTTCCGGAGATTTCACGACAGGATGCGATCATTTCAAACATGCCAACTATCAGACAGCTCTCAAAGTCAGTCATCTGAGTGTACATGGTCGTCACACTCCACCCTGGTATGCTTTATCACCGAGAAGCTGTGTACAAAACATAGTGATGCTGCACCACGGCGTTCACCACATAGGAAGCGTTCTTAAACTACGCGGCTCGGCCTAGGGGGGGGGGGGAGTTGCCTGGAAAGCTACGCTGGGCTACGTGGGGGGAGGGGGGGGGGGATCCGAGCGAGTTTACGTAGCTTTTCCTTCACATTACTTGTCACAATTAAAACGAGGTACAGAACACACAACAGCATGTAAATATTCCACAATACAAAATGTCTTCTGGAATCAATAGAGGAAAAAATCTACGTGCTACTCGAGGAGGGGGGGGGGGGGTTTTCACAGGATGCCAAACTACGTGGTTTATGGACTTTCCCTTATAAGCTAAAAAAAAAAAAAAAAAACATATCAATTTCGAACAACAAATAGTTCCTTGATTTGCATGCTATTATGTACGCAGTTTTTAATCATTCAATACTCTTCATATGGTGATACTTAAGGGAAGGTTCATAGATTTATGACAACTCCGTCTGGATGTAACATCTAGTCAACGTAATACACATTTTCAGAACTTTAAAGTAGTACCAAAATATTTTTATCAAGATAGATACATTAATTTCAACTAAAACGAAAAAGCAGAAACAATGTCTGATTACACTTTTCTATGCAGCGGAGTGTCCGGTTATATAAATAGAAATAAGGTCGCGAGCAATAGGACTCAACCGAGACTAATACCTTCCTCGCCTCATGAACAGCACTTCTTACATTTTCACGTCAATACGCTTCCAGCGTGTACTTCAAGCTAAGCATACCGCAAGCCAAAATTAGTACCAAATTTCAGTGACCTGCAGAAGTGCGGAAATTTTAAATTTTATTTTATATTGAACATAAATTCAACTGTAATGTATGGTAAATTTAAAACTATGCCAAACAGTAATGTGATCTTGAAGGGAAATATTGATTTCTACATCCACCTATCACATCCAATAAGCGGACGATCCTGATACTTTCCATACTTGAAACAGTGTAGCCTAATGAAATATGGTCACCAGTCAACTTTTCTGAATCTAAGACTACGGGATTTTTGTGGCCTACAACGCTACTATAGCAGCAATTTTCATCGTTTATTCACTGAAGTACACTTTTTTGTGTACCTTAATGAAAATTGGCTCCGCACTTGTTTAATAAAGCAGAACAAGATTTTTAGCATTTATTATGCACTAGCTGTGCCAGCGACTGAGTATAATTTGAGATTGTGTTAAGATATGGAAAATCTGCCATTGAAATATTCGGTGTGGGTGAAAAGCAGGGGCAGCCCTGTTTTTTTTTTTTTTTTTTTTTCTCCTTATGCTGTACGTAAATACACTGCCTGGCAAAAAGAAGCACCTAGCACCTAGAAGGGGAGGATGAAAAACTTAGGGGTTGAGAGGGTATGTGATTTAATTTAATTGCTTACAAAATCGAATCAATTTTACAAAAATGGCAGCATGAGACCATTTATCAGCATTACCTTGATACCCCTGTCCCGGATACATGCACCGATTCCGTTGGAAAGGGTGACAGGCGTTGTTTTCTCTGAGGCAAGATGGCCCACAACTGTCGTTAAATTGACATTTATATCCTTGGTACTGGCACTGTGACGGAGTTGATGTCACAGGGTGTCCCACACGTTCTATTGGGTCACGTAGGTCACAGGAGTACCTCAACATCACGCAGGTATTGTCTTTTCTTTTCTTTGAACTTTACTGTCAACTTTGTTTTCAGAAACTAGTTCAACTTCATCTTACTCAGCTTTCAAGTAACAGAACTCCAAAGCTTTCAAACAGCAGACCAGTCTTGGCGAACATTTTATTCTGCAGGAGGAATGCGTAATCTATATCAGTGATGGCCAACCCGCGGCCCGCGGGCCTCTTGCGGCCCCCGGAGCTGGATTATTCATTCACTATATACGTAAACTTTAACGGTCAACATAAAATATATGTTAGTTTAATAGAACTTTTTCCGAGTAGTCAACTTCTTTAGACAAACATTGATACAATTAGATTTGTCAAACAAAATAAAAAAAAATCGCATTAAAGTAATTGTATTTTTAATACTTCATTAAAAATGTGTATTTCATTTTAAGTAATTTTTCTCCTGCATAACAATATTAAATATTTTTTCCAAGAAAGCAGTACAAGCGGCCCGTTAGAAAATTCTAGTTCTAAAATTGGGCCCGGCTGCTAAAAAGGTTGGCCACATATGATCTATATTTTCCCTAAACACTACCGTTTCAAATCTCCATCCAGTTACAACAGAAATAACCTGCGTTTGGTCTTCATTAATTCAGACTTTCCAATCTCTAATCGCACGGGCGGATCCAGAGGGGGGGGGGGCTAGGGGGCTCAAGCCCCCCCCCAAAAAAGGTATCTAGGTCCATCTCCGACATTGTAATTTTGGAGACCTTTTTTTTAGCTCTACGGATTTGAGGCCCGATGAGACTATAAACACTACCTTTTGCCCGACTCAAGCTCCCCCAAGGCCAACATCCACTAAAGGCAAGCCCGCCCCCCCCCCTCAATCAAAATCCACTCAAGCCCCTCCCAAACCAAAATCCTTGATCCGCCCCTGTCTAGTCGCAATATCGACCGGCAAGCATACGCTTTGCTTACAATCTTACCCATCGTTCTTAACTAATTTGTAATGTTTGTGCGCAATTTTTTTTACCAAATATTGTGAACTGAATTGTTTCCTCTTCCGGGCGATGTTTTTCACTAATGCCAAAGCATTCGAACAGAAAATATAAAGGGTTCTATGACCAAAAGTATCATCCGTTTTACCCATTCACGCCCTTTGGGCGAATGTAGACAAACACGATACATCCGAGTGAGGAAAGCGATTGTGGTCTTCAAGTAACTCGTGGAAAACTTCAGACACACAGCAGAGTTTTATTTACCACGCATTTGACTGCGGAGGTAGTATATATTTCAAACAGTTTCATAAATTCTGTGGTATACCCGTAAAAATAACTACGATCTGTAACCAGACACTCCACTCTCGCTTAGGGTAATTCTTTATTTTGTTGTACAATTCATTCCGGCGAAATTTTCGCTACATAATTACTACTAGCCCTGAGAGCTTAATGCAACTGAAGGTTCCGCATATAGAGGCGCAGTTACGTGGAATGCGTAAACAGCTGCTAGACTGCGAAGAAATTTTACACAACTTTCTCAAAAACTAAGAAAATTGTACGCAGCGCCTATTTGGAACAGCAGCAACGAAAATTCATCATCGAACAGGCTAGTAGAAAGGCATATTTACTACTATTAATCCAGACAAATTCAACTGAGCTGGAAACAATTTATAATAGTAATCACAAATGATCATTGATAAGATTGCTCATTACCTCAGGATGGATTAATAAATTCAAGGACAGTAGTGAGGCTCAGTGCGCGAAGGTACCAGTAATCCTGACTGCGGTTTAGTTGGTTTCCAGTAGCCAAAGGCGAATGCCAATCTACACACTTCACTAACAAAAATACTTCACACAGAACATAGTTAATCAAAGGCAACTGACGCCAAAATTCATGGAAAACGAAGAAAAAACACGCGTTTATATACAGTTAAAAAATTACAAGTTTTGTAGTCTTTGCCATAGGGCCTATTTAGAGAGCCTGATCGCCCTCACTGTCCAGTCAGTCTGATATTTGGATTAATGGAATGTTTCACATTGAGAAATTTGTGGCTATCTCCGCGTGGAAGAGTTCCGCTTTCGTCCCAGTTAGCAGATGTAAACCGGTATCAGGCGCAATCTATTAGCAGAATTCTCCTACACAGCTATATCGGCAACCTCGAACTATGCAGATATTCGCGTTTAATAGAGAACATTTTGAAGGTGCTTCTAACACGCAAGTAATGCTGCCAACTTCAAAACTAGGGCTGTCCTTACAACTGAAATGATGCGTTTAAAACCGTGGGAGCCGTGAGGGATTGTGCATGTACTACGTGGCTCGGTCTAGGGGGGTGGGGGGAGGAGGTTGGCTGGAAAGCTACGCTGGGCTACGTGAGGGGGAGGGGAAGGGTTCCGAGCCAGGCCACGTAGCTTCTCTTTCATATTATTTTTCACAGTCAAAATGAGACACAGAACACTCACAGAAGCATGGAAATATTTATTTCCGCCAATTAATTATTCCCGTATGTAATTTACGATTGTCTGACAAGAGAAAACAGTGCAAAATGTCTTCTGAAATCAATATGGAAAAAAACTACGTGGGGGGGAGGGGGATTTGAGACAAAACCCACATAGGGCTACGTGGGGGAAGGGGGTCACAGGAAGCCAAAATGGAGTTACGTGGTTTATGGACGCTCCCTGAGCAGTGATCTAGTTAGTCCTAGCAGGCCCTTTAGAAAGCTATCTTACAGCAGTATAAAACTAGGGCAACAGATATTTTTGCCATGTTACGGGTTATTTCTCACAATCGTTAAAACATTTGTTAATGTAAAATTTCCAATTATAACTATAAAAGGAATAGTAGCTTAGTAGTGTCTTGTTTGTACATTGCAAAGAGCATCAATAGAAGGCGGTTATGTCTGAAAATTACGCGCTCCAACTGTTGCTGTTAACGCGTATCTGTACAGCACATTGTGACGCGGAATCAAACTGCCAAATCGACATACGCAAACGAGATTCGAGTGGGAAGACTGCGCGCATTTAGTTCCTGTTGTAGGTTCTTATGGCAAATTGAAAGATCTGCATACAGTATCCAGCAACAACCATTACGGATGCTATATAAAACCAATACTTTCTGGGAAACAATAGTGGAACATTTCAAACTTTTAGTGACGTATCAGGTACTTGTTTTAGTTTAAAGCAACGTCTTGTCTCTTTAGTTAAGGGGATAGGTACAGTTATCAGGTTTCAAAAAAATGATTTTTTTTTTATTCACAAAAATAGGTTTTACTTTTGACTTCATCTTGTTGAAAAAATTATTTAAATATCTTCGACAGTGTTGGAGTTATGCGTGACTAAGCGAAGTCCTGAACGATTGACAGCCACTTAAATCTTACTGCACTTGAAGGTAAACCAAATCTTTAACCTTAAATATCTTAAAACAGCAATCCATCAAATGGTTTCAAAGATAACTTTTTTCCATAGGCATAGATCTTTTTCAAATTTGCAGGACATGGTCTACATACTAATTACTACAGTCCTTACCATTATTGTTTATGCAGCTTTTCCCAAATGAAAAATATGCCTATATATTTAAGCAAAAAAAGCAAAAATTTTAATTGCTTGAATTTTTTTTTATTAATAACAAATCTAAAGTTAAATATGTTATATTATTGGTTCAACTTATTGCACTGATATTAGTTTACAATATTAAAAAAAATTTCTGAAGAATTTCAAATATTATGCCTTCTGTCATTAAAACCATTCACAACATATTTTTACTGTCAATTTGGATGGTACATTAAACTACGTTAAACAATATTTTTATTTTAAAAATCAATTTTTATGTCTAGCTATAACAGATCTATAGAGCTATGAAATTTGAACCCTCAAATTTAAATAGATTTGGAGAAAATGACATTTCAATTTTTTCAAATATTTGTACGTGTTACCGTAAATACAATTTAATTACCATTTACTCTACCCTTTTCACTTCTGATAATTTCTTTTTTGTTGGAACATCCTTGATAGTTAACCTTGAGCGATAGCTTTCTTTCGAATCAAAGCATAATCACCTAACTAGAGGTTGCGTGGTAACCCAACCGTGCTTAATGTTCCCATACATGTTTAGCACTACTATGACAGATTGTCAGGAATAAGAAGTCTGGTAATAAACTGACAACTGCCGTGGCCTTCCATGGCGGTTGTGTCCTACTTCATTACCATAATTTCCATTTCAGCATCGTTACTTAAGAATATCAGTCACTCGACAGTATCAATTTACTATAGAGATAACTGATTCGAGTGTGATATTTAATAAAACACCACTTAATAAGAGTTGATGGGGACATTATTTACGTCTAATCTGGAATTCACAATTTTGGAGGTGGTGGGTGCTTTGCACCAAACCTAATCTACTATCCATTCTCCTATCGGCACTTCATTTCGTAGCTCTCCTTTAACCTTCCATTGAGACCCAGGTACGTGGGTGGGAAATATATGTTATCACGTTCGTAAATGAGCCAAGTATCCTCTGTATCGAGCCTGTAATATTTTCATAAAGAATTTTGCAATCTGTCGAAAGATGCGTGGCTCGTCGCGCTACACATATCCCATAAATCACACTAGACACGTTACATTTCTTCAAAATCCTATCCATTTAGTCCAGAATTAGCATTTACCTTCGACCAATAGATGCCGATCCCAACTTCATGATAGTTCGGTATATAATTAAACGAATCAACCTTTCCGAGGATTCAACAGCTTTTCTTGGGTTCATGAAATGCGGTTTATTTCCATTCTCTATATGCATTATGTGGCACCTTTAAATACTATTTATCGCGGAATTACTTAGTTTGTAAAAGTAGTCAGACTTTAATCAAGAATTCCGATAATCTTTTATTTAAACGCCAGCAAGAAGCATCAATATTTGTCCACTTGAATTTTGATCTGTTTCACATTATTTCAAACAGTAAGATTTGATACTATAAGTTTTATTTGAGTCACTCATCGTGAACTTCTAAACAATCGGAACTATTTAGTTTCTTACAGGTTACTGCATCATCAAAAAACAAACCGCCGTTAACATTGCCTTCAAGATTGCAAATAAAAATCAGGAATTGAAGTGAACCTCTTATGCTTTCATCCTCAGCATATTGAGAATATCAAGTTAGGACATCCGGTATCCATTCACAAAATAATTTGTTTAAATAATTAGTTCTCTCGAATCTTCAGAAGGTTGTGTATTAATGTGTCGAGGAAATAAAAAAATATTGGCGATCCTGTATCTAACTTCCATTGCCTCATGAGAAAATAGATAAGCCAAACTGTGGGGTTTTTTTCCCGTCTCAATTTCATAAAGTTACAGTATTTTACACGCACCACAATTCTACTTCAGATGTTAGTAAGTGGGTTTCTTAGTTTATGGAGACTCTTTAATCTTTCTTGAAAAGCAGATTTTCCAGTCTGAAGGTACTCTAGCTTCTAATAATTTAAGAGGGTTAGATTTCAACATAATACTCTGTAAATACTGTTACACTGCCACTCAATGCGTCCCTCAAAGTCTAAAGTACGTAAGCTTTGGGCGACGTTCACTATTTCAAATTAGTTGCATTAAAAAGACGCACTGGTGACATTGCAACTGATTGCTTTCGTACAGCCAAAATATGAGTTCTCTGCTAGACTTTTGGAAAGAGAATTGAAACTGAATACCAAACGCATAGCATTTTTCATTCTTCCTCTTCAGTCAAGATTTTTACGTTCCTGTTGTACCCTTACCCGTCTCATGTGTGCTTGTATCATTTTTAGCAATCCGTTCTCACGGATCACTGGATCTTCCCCCGCCTTGGAATTTCCGCTTCAGTATATCGCTGTCGATGTTTCACCCAATATTGAAGGTAAAACGTAGGAACAAATATTTCATCATGACACTGTAAAAGAAAAATATACTCAACTTTCAGGCACCGTACAAGAATTCCTTGAACCTTTTTGAAATCTGTAAATAATCACTTTTCCTTTATATGCTCAGCTGTTGATTTCACCAAAAAACGTTTTCATTCCACTTGAATCTTTCGATAACAGCGAATCCTAAGTATTGGATTAAATTTCACTTTCCTTATTGTCTCCATTCGTACTTTTGTTTTGGCTTATGGCTTTATTCCCCGTTGAGGTTGAGGTCATTAGAGGCAATGAGCGTGAAGCAATTAGACCATGGCGTTTTGAAAGAATCATCGCCTGGAATGATTTCGGGATACCATAGAAAACCGAAATCTGAATGGGTGAATGGGGATTCGAACTAGCGCCCTCCGTAACGTGAGGAAGAGCGTTACCGTTCTCTTACAACGATCGGCGTGTGCATTCACACCACCACAAATAAATGGAAGTCCGCCATTCGACTGTCTGCCTGATCCAGACATGCTTAGTTCTATGCAGCAGAGCCGTCTTCGACATATGGCGAAACAATGAAATTAAATTTCAGTTTAAAAAAAAAGTACCGACTAGAGATCCCACAGGTAAACAGCTAAACATGAACTGACGCCTGATAGTAACAGCTGTTCCCAATTTAAGAGAGTTGGAGGGGGTGGAGGTTCGCGCACTAAGGTCCAGTTCAATTATGTAACCAAGTAAAATCTGAATGTATTTATTTTTTTATGATTTTTTTTGGTAAAGTGATTGTTTTTTTATGTCTTACCTGAGGTCATACCTAAGAGCCGGTTAAATAGCACGAAAGAAGTTTAAAAAGAAATAAGTTTTGATTAACAGGACATCACACGCGAGAAGTAGTGATCAGAGAGGAACAGAGGTAGAATATGCAAAAAAACATGATGCAAAGAGTAAATAACATTGCTGCATTCTAAATATGTACACTCTTCTCTACATCCAGCTGGTACCTACACCTTTTGTCTCCGTGGATTTAGGAGAAGCTCTTCCTTTTTCTGGTATTCACAACTTAGAGATCTTTCCGCACTCACTCACCTGTGGATCTCAGGCATTCAACAAGTGGTTGAGGGAAGCGCCAGGGAAAACACTGGCTGGCGTTACACAAGACGCGATAGGCGTATCAACTCACGGGGGCCGCTGGTTCGCCCGTTGCCCGATAAAACAAAACAATGAATCGAGCGTGGCAGTTGTGCCTCAGCTTCCCAAGCCCTCACTAGACACTGCCGCTTCTCGATACAAGGGAGCGTCCATAAACCACGTAGCTCCATATTGGCCTCCTGTGAACCCCCCCTTCCCCCAGACGTATCCCGAGGTGGCTTTTGCCTCTACCCCCCCCCCTCTCCCCCAAGTAGCACGTAGCTTTTTTCACTTTTGATTCCAGAAGGAATTTTGAACTGTTTCTCTTGTCAGACTATTAAATTACATACGGAGATAATTAAATAAAGGAAATAAATATTCACATGCTGTTTTGGTTCTGTACCTCATTTTACCTGAAAGATAATATGAATGAAAAGCTGCGTGGTCTGTCTCGGAACCCCCCCCCCCCTTTCTCCCCACATAGCGCTGTTTAGACCAAGCCACGTAGTTTATGGATGCTCCCCAAGTTACCATTAGCGCCAATGGTAGCGGGTCTGACATGCCACTCCCCACTAACCGATAATGGTGAAACCAGGTTCAGCAGTCATGTGTTCCATTTTCTATGTTGCTCGGATATTAGTACTAGTCATGCACCGGATATCCGTATCCGTGGATATCCTAGGGGAAATAAAATCTGTATCCGTATCCGTTACTTTTTTAGTGGATCTTTAACGGATCTTTTGTGAAGAATTTCACTAAGTACGTGTGTAAAATTTTAAAGGTAGGTGGCAATGAAATACTATTAACTTCAATTCCAATTACTTTATATATTTTTAAATCTCACATCTGGCACATTTACATTGCAAAAATTAATTATTTAAACATTTATTTTACTAGGTTACCAAAGGTAACTGGAGACTTACCACTGTAGTTAATTTTAAGGTATTAATTTAACTTTTTTTTGTGAAATCAGAACTCTAATCTGTGATTTGTTAACTGAAATTATTATTAAGATACCGCTAAAAGTGTTTACATCAGATAAAGTAATCACTTTTACAGAAACTTAAAAAAGCAAATGTTATATATTTAAAATTAAGTTTGGTAAATTGTACTTCAAAACGAGTAACTTGCCAGCTTTGTCACCCAAAAGTCTATTAAGATGAGGATCATAAATAATTCCTGCTGCACTGAAAAACTGCTCACTTGGAACGCTTGTTGCAGGTGATGATGATGATAAATATGTTCTAGCTATGTGTCACACCTCTAACTTTTTTATTATTAATCTGTCAATACTTTAACGGATCTTGATCTCTTGATAATCTTTTTCATTGGCATATTCTGCTAGCAAATTAGCATTTCGTAAATAATAATTGGTTTTCAGATTCCTCATCATCGTCACTAACATATTGCACATAAGAGTCTTCTAAATTGTTGCAGTGTGTATTTCAGCATTTGGTTTTTCTGTACTAATTGTAGTTGTGAGATTTACTTTTATTTCTGAAGGTGTAAGTAAGGGAGCGTGCATAAATCACGTAGCTCCATTTTGCCCTCCTGTGAACCCCCCCTCCCCCCCCCCCCCCCCCACGTAGCCCTACGTGGCTTTTTCCCCTTTTGATTCCAGAAGACATTTTGTACCGTTTTCTCTTGTCAGACTATTCTAAATTACATACGGACATATTATTAACCGAGGGAAATAAATATTCACATGCTGTTGTGAATTCTGTTCCCCATTTTAACTGTGAAAAATGTTATGAAAGGAAAGCTACGAGGCCTTGCTCGGAACCCCCCCCCCATCCCCCCACGTAGGCCAGAGTAGCCTTTCACCCCCCCCCCCCGCGGACCAAGCCACGTAGTTTGTGCACGCTCCCTAATTTCTATTTTATATCTTTGATGAAAAAGTCACTGAAGAAATTTTCCTCTGTAGCGTTGTACTAAAAAGGTTGCTATTTGGAACAATGTATTTTTGTAGCTTTCAGAAAAAACGATAATGTAATTCATTCTTCAAAGAAGACAAAAACTCGAACGGTGGATGTGCTAACGTTGGGAGTTTCCCCACTATCAGCAGGAATTTGCATCTAATCATACAATTTATTTAATGCTCGTACTATAGGAATAAGGTCCAATATACACGTGTTTTGGGCACTCATTTTTCTTGTGTTATCCTACAAAAGCTTCAGTACTCTCATTTCGGCATCAAGTTGATCTATTTTGTTATTAGTAGTACAAAGCGACAGCGAATCCCTAATGCAATCAAGCCTTTGCAACATATAATACATGGAATTCCAATGTGTCGGTGAACCGTGCAAAAATTTTAAATCTTTTTGATTGAGTCAAACGTATTTTTTCTAATTCTTGCTTTGCCATTGTAGAGTGATTGTGATGTCCTGCATTTTTTCCACATTTTATAAGTAAAATGGAGATTGCTTTAAGTTTTGTTAACAGCTTTTTTAACAACCAGAAGCAGTTGATGTGCTGTACACTCAATACTATCTACGTCAGATAAGTACAGGCACACTTCATGTTGGGTCCCTCATCTCTTACCATGAAGTGCACATTCTGTCTCAGAATTCTCCACCCTTCAAACATACTTTGAGATCCTGCCGAAATGTAATCTCCCATTTGGCGTTCAAGAATCTCCACTATTTAAACTTTATTTTTTCTTATTAAATCTTTTGTAATGATAAGAATAATAATGAAACACCTGACGAAAAATCCGGCCACATACCTGATTTGAAGGAAACTTTCCCAAAATCCTTCAACACGTTATTTTCGATCGTAAAGTTCGCTGCAAATAAGTTCCGTAAAATATTTCCTGCCTTTTAGAACATAATTTGCAACAAAATTATCCATAAATCGCCGGAACCTAAAATCTTCTACGTGTTGAAAAGGTAAATCAGATAAAGCTATCATTTCTGCATTTAAATAGTTAATTTTTATTTTGTACTTGCTGGTACCCACAACTTCGTTCATGTTTGTAAAAAAAAATTGGATTGACAGCTACCGACTTCTAACCACCATAGTGCATTATGGGAGACTCGATGCTATTACCACACACAAACGCCAGTCATCTGTGCTATGTAGTTCAGGCAGTAGAGTAAAATATACGGACACACATGTCTTCGGTCGACATACGAAAATATCCTTGACCGGCCACTTTCAACCACCATATCTCCCACAGTTACCGAAATTCGTCCAACGTTGTGATCGACGGGTGACTGTGCTTCTACCACACCCAAATACCACTGATCTGCGCTAGATAGTTTTGGCTGAAAACGTTTTTGGTAGAAATATGAAAGTGCCACAGGTCGACCACTTTCAACCACCATATCTCCCACACCCCTACAGCTACCGACATCTAACAACCATAGTTCACGATAGCAGACACGATACCACAGAAACACCAATGGCCTATGCTTTGTAGTTGTGGCAGCAGAGTGACATATACGGAGACACATGTCTTTGGTCGAAATACGAAAATGCCCTGCATCGATCACTTTTAACCATCAAATCTCCCACACCCCCACAGCTATCGACATTCGGCCCACATTGTGCACGACAGTAAACTCCATGCTACTTCCACACACATAGACCAGTGATCGTTGCTAGGCAGTGGTGGCTGAAAAGGGAAATACATGAAAACACACGTCTATTTTTATATTTATTTATATATATATATATTATCGTATATTTTGACATTTTCTATGTATTCGACAAAAAATATTTTTCTAAATTATCTTTTTACCGTTTTGAAAGAAGTTCTCTGCTGAATGTTTTCACCGGTAATCTTCTTAGCGGAAATTTCTTTTAAGAATAACTCATGTTCTTGTGGGCGTTTCGTCTGAAGATGATTTTTTATCAAAGTTGTACCTTTATGTGAATACATTCAGTCACAGATTTCGTATTTAGCAGATTGGTCATTAAATATCGTAAAATATTTCCACATTACACTACTATACTTTTTTGTAGACTGCTTATTTTAATTTAACTTGCAACTTCCCAAAAAAAACACAAACGTATATAATCTACACTATCCTAATAATGTAATCCTAAATATAAACAAACAAGCACAGTGCAAGGTCAAAACACGTCGTGTAAGCTGGGCGTTCGTCGATAATAGATCGCAGTTGAAGACTTTTTCACTGTCGGTCTAAGTTTAGAAAGTTGAGATCCGTATCCGCATTCGCGGATCTGGACACTGATGATCCGTATCTGTATCCGCATCCTCGGACACACATTTTTAACGATCCGGCACATCACTAATTAGTACATAGTTACTGCTTGGCTCGGAAGCGATATCTCAAAGCTTGTCCGAGATCTATAAAATATTCCGGTCTGCTGACTGTACAGGCTTCCGTGGTGCTTGTCGGTGTTTGATTCTCCTGGAGGAGCAGAACCTATTTATATAAAAACGACGCAATTTAACCCAGAGAACCAAGAAAACTATGGTCTGTTCTTAATCTAATTTCGCAGTTTTTTGGCAAGTTCAGCCAAAATCTGTCACCAATTTATATTCAGTTTGGGTCAGTAGAAAATTAAATTATGCGAAGTCTATTTCATAAAGTAAAATTACAATGACTGGCAGATATGAAGCAAATGCATTGGCACTATTACCCACTAAGAGTTTGTATATATAAAAACTTTCCAAACATTTTCAGATTTTCTCAATAATTACCACGCACAGATGTGAGTAAATTTAGAAATTTCATGTCACCGGAAGTCTATCGCCGCTAGTACCATAGTGCTTATTATGTTGCAGAAAACGAGCGCCGTGCCCGCGTGGCTACACAACATTAGATAGCTCGATTCGCATCTCACACATTGTGGCTAAAGTTCGTGTGTTCTCACGCCTCCATTTGTGTTTCGTAATTATTAATTTTATTTTTATTTTGTCCTCACACCCCCAGGTAAACCCTCCGTTCGACGATAAATAATCGTGTTCTTTCAGCCAGAGATGAGTTATCAATTTTAGTGCACGGCAGCAGAAGAATATTATTGAATTCCGTGTACGTATACACAATAATCTTTCCTCCTAATGATTATCAACTAGGAGTATGTTTAGAATCGACAACAGTCAAGATACAGAACTTTCTACCAGCCAAGCTACCAAAAGTCAGACGATTCCCAAACGTGTATACAAACAAATTTGTGGGAGTGCATTTATTGAAGTGCGAGAAAACAAAAGTATCTGCGCCAGTGCTTCCAGCGAAGTTTACATGCTCCGAGATTTTCCTTTGCAGCATGTCATGTGTAGATTGTCATTCATTATCTTCAAGAATGCAGTCTGCGAGAACTTTAAGAAATCCCATAAATTTCGTCCCAAAATAAAATACGAAAGAAACGAACGAACAAGAAACTTCATGCTCACATACAAATATGTATTTCATTGCTCGTTATTGCCACTACACAAAGAAACACGATAGAAATTTGAGAAACTGGACATTATTACAACAGAAAGATAAAGTTAACACTCAAATACACTCATTTATTGTAACCAACGTGAAATGAAAAAACGCAAGAAGACTCAGCTTATTAGGTACACACAAAAAAACTAATGGTCGTTTACGATTATAGGGATATCTTGGTATAACGTTTGATAAACTCAAGTGGGCAGAGTACATAGGGCAGGTGGTAACAAAAGGTTTTAAAATCCTGGAGAGGGTGATAAGAAGATGTACCAGAGATGTTAAGGAATTGGGTTACAAAACTTTGGTCAGACCATTGGTTGAATATGGTGGTGTAGTTTGGGACTCACATTTTGGGTATCAAATACAGAAGTTGGAAGGTGTGCAAAGGAGAGCAGTTAGATTTGTTTGCCTAAATTATCACAGTATCCAGTCAGTAACTGATATGATAAAGGAGGTGAATTGGGATTCATTGGAAAACAGGAGGGTGAAGAGAGTGCTGGGAATGAACAAGGCAATTTGCTGGTCACAGGACTTGGAAGGATATTGGCCGAATAATTCGAAATGGTGCTAGGAAGGGAAAAGATGACCATGACCACAAATTGGCACTAGATTTCATGCATAAAGGAGTGGGACAATTTTCTTTTGTGGATAAGGGTGTCAGGGATTAGAATAAATTACCAAGTAAATTGATGAATAATTTACCAAAAGCCCTGAAGGAATTTAAAATTAAAATTCATAGATCGCACACATGTCTATGGGGGTTGGAATTTAACACAGTATATAAGATAGTTTTAAAAATTAAGAAGGGGGTAATTGGGTGACTAGGAGAATTGCCACCTAAGCATGTGCTCCATTGCAATTAAAAAATTAATGATAACTTTCGCATAGAATGATGCTAATACCGTACTAGCTGTAAACTAAATTTGACTGTCACAGACTGACTATGTATCCGGCGTATTATGTAGTTTATAACAGCTTGACTAAAAGTTCTTGCAGCGCCTACATTCTAACAACTCCCTTTCAAAACAAAACAAATACGACACTAGTCCCCTTTCTACCTAACAGTACACTCTAATATGAAACGTTCTCGCCCCTACGTCTTGTAAACGCCACTGGACGAAGACATTCTTAAAACTCCCCTTACTGCAACTCTGCGAATCCTCGGGCGTGCAATGAACCCACAAATTGAATGTATGGCCCACATTGTCAAATATTTTTTTAAAAAAATTTCACCCACAACTTCGTGTTTGTAAAGAATTTATATTGACAGCTACCGACATCTAACAACCATAGTGCACGATGGGAGACGCGATGCTATCACCACACACAAATGCCACTCATCTGCGCTATGTAGTTGTGGCAGCAAAGTAAAATTTACGGACACACATGTCTTTGGATGAAATAAGAAAATATCCTTGCTCTACCACTTTCAACCGCCATATCTCCCACACTCCCACAGTTACCGAAATTCGGCCAACGTTCTGATGGATGGGTGGCTGTGTTACTACCACACAAACGCCAGTGATCTGCGATAGTTTTCGTTGAAAATTGATACACCATGACACATGCGTCTTTTGCAGAAATATGAAATTGCCGCAGGTCGACCACTTTCAACCCCCATATCTCCCACACCCCCATTGCTACCGACATCTAACAACCATGGTGTACGACAGGAGACACGATTATACTACCACACACAAACACCAATGCTCTATGCTATGTAGTTGTGGCAGAAAAGTGAGATATGAGGAGACATGTCTTTCGTCGAAATACGAAAATATCATTGATCGGCCACTTTTACCACCATATCTCCCACACTACCACAGTTACTGAAATTCGGCCATGTTGTGATCGAAAGATGACTGTGTTACTACCACACACAAACGCCAGTGATCTGCGATAGATAGTTTTCGCTGAAAAGTGATACACTATGACATGCGTCTTTGGCAGAAATATGAAATTTCCGCAGGTCGACCACTTTCAACCTCCATATCTCCCACACCCCCCTAGCTGTCGACATCTAACAACCATAGTGCACGACAGGAGACACGCTTCTACTTCCACATACAAACACCAATGGTCTATGCTATGTAGTTGTGGCAGGAAAGAGAAGTATAAGAAGACATAAATTTTTGGTCGAAATATGAAAACGCCCTGCATTGGCCAACTTTAATCATCATATCTCCCACATCCCCACAGCTATCGACATTCGGCCCACATTGTGCACGACGGGAAACTTCATGCTACTTCCACACACAAAGACCAGTGATCTGTGCTTGGTAGTGGTGGCTGAAAAGTGAAATATGTGAAAACATATAAATATATAAGATTTCAGCCGAGAAAATTGCATTATATGATGGGCGAAGAAAAAATTTACGGAAGTTTGGTGATCTTGTTAGTAGAGCGAATAGTCGAAAGGAGGATCTGTAGTGGATGACGAGAATATACGAAGCAAGTAATTGAGGATGTTCGTTGTAATGAGTATGTTGATATTAAAAAATTAGCTCAAGATATCAAGACGTGGGGGATTGCATAAAACCAGTCAGGAGACTGGTGATGAAATATTTAAAAACATACCCAACTGCAAACATACTGAAACTACCTAATGGGTAGACTGTTTCTGAACTGTTACACCCATCTCAAACAGAATTTGGTAAGTTATTTCTATGAACCAATGAGACTTCTGGAACAAATTCACTTTATTTCGAACTGGAAATGCCAGACTACATTCGTAAATTCCAGTGAAAAATCGAAAGCTACATTAATAACGTTATTAAGTGAACGCACAAGGATTGTGAACATCGATAAATGTTAACCACGTGTGACAATTGGTGCAGGGTTCATGCGCATTGAGTGAACGTTTAGCAGTCACGTTCCTACTTTCGCATCCGACGCTATTTTTCCCGTATAACGTTTGCTGATATTTTTTTTTCTTATGGTTTTACATATACAAACAAGATGGCCACAACAGACAACCGAAGGATGTAAAAGCGCACCAGACACGACATAAACAAACCAACTGGCCCCAAAAGACGACAGAACGATGAAAACGCACAATAGTGTAAATACGATACAGGCAAACCATGCTTTGTATGAAGAAACGGAGATGCGCACCTGCATACCATATTAACAAATGTAAATAGTAAGTAACTATTAGCTATAAAAATCTCAAAAATATGCTCATAATTTGTAATAATAGGATAAAAATGTATATAAAAACTAACAGATTCGTCGCTGATGATACCTCGATGAGAGGTGAAACGCGTACGACGCAGCAATAAATAAACAGTTGCATTGGCGTTATGTTTCAACTGGTAGTTAAATTACGTTCAGCGGGAGTCGTGGTTGTCAGTGGATCTCTGAAAGCAGCTGTTACCTAGTAGCTCAAATTTGTCCCCAACGTTTATTTAAAAGATAGACTACCAAAAACATTTTGTTAAAGTGACCGAAACAAGTAAAAGTTTTTATCTTGAATTGCTTGCCCCATGCCTCTTTTTCTGGCTTTACGTCTCGTTCACACTGAAGTAAAGACTGGAAAGGAATTGTGTGGTATTCGTCCATGGCCTTTCGAAGGAATATCGGCAATATTTTATTGAAAGAACTCTCAATTCAGAGTGTATTGCTACTAAATTTGACTGGAACTGGACTGTACGCGGCGTTGTAGATTCCTGGAGCTACTAGTCTGTCTGGCATGGATTCTCGTGCCAGGTGACTACGTGCGAGATGTGTGTTCAGGGCATTAAACCCTAATTGCGCGAGGCGTGATTCGCGCTTGCTAGGTTTTTCTGGTTTCGTTGACTGCAGTTCTTTAAAATTTTACCTTTGACAATTTCACAAATAGGTCCCTACAAGATGATTCACAAACTCCACTGTGATTCTGAGCAGACTGGTCGCGTTAATGTTGGGACTCTCACATTTTCACTAATTTATAGTTTCAGCCATTCTTGGAAGAACGCATTTGGGCGGAACTTGGCGAATTTCGAAACGACGTTCCATCAATTACGCGTGAATGAGAATTTAAAAAATCCACAAAACCGACACTGTGCAAGCCTACCGTCTGAATTGCAGTCTTTCAATATTTTTTTATAAAAGAGGGCGAATAAAAAATTTCTACGCGAATTTCAACGCCTACAAACGGCAATGTTAAATGATTGCTATTGAAAAATGTCAGTTCTGACGATAAGGGTCTAATAGTACAGGCTTGTTTTTATTTTCTTCTAATAGGAGTACAGTCTAACGACGGATAATTTTGAAGCTGTTGTGCACCAGCTATAACCGGATATTCCCTCACTGGGAAAATTGGGCCGCGAAGGCTGCGAGCAAACAGCGTCAGCGTCCTGAGCGGGCTCCTTTTGACCCCGACCTACTCAAAAACACCGCAATTAACGCCAGTTGTGGCGACAAGTGGACGCCAAAGGTTGTCGGCCTGAGGCCTCGGGCAATTTGCCGCAGAGCTGCAAAACCTTTTTCGTACTAACTCGCTTTCTCTGCATATGATACAAATAAGGTAAAGTTTAAATTTTGCGTATTTCAATTGTCCATCAAGGTGTTTTTCATCAATGCTGTTAAGAGAATTGAAGCAATCTCAGATTCAGCTGAAAATGGTTATAAAACTAAAATTACTCCAGCTTTGCACATTTGACCTTTAAGAAACTTTTACGTTCCTCGTGAAGTTTTTCTATGTTAAACAAAATTACTGACCACTAAGTGAATTCCGTCGTCGCAGAGGGTCTAATTTGTTTTCAGATGAACGTCTTTCATATAATACTACTCAAGCTCCGAACTGAACTTAAGAATTCTCTTGTCAAAATAGTCTATGTCGGCATTTTCTAATTCTGATGGTAATTTTTAGATACCATTAATGTCAGCTGGTCGACTATATTATTAAAAGTGAAAATCGAGGAAACCTATGCTTCTTGTCTACAGGCAAAATTTAATTGCAGTTGTCGTTAGGAACAGTAATGAACCTTTCCCCAGACAATTACCATATATCTTTCCAACACTTATCTATTAGCTAACAGTATATACAAGCATTTCAGCTGGCCTGTCGCCACAATCGTTTAACAAATTTGTATCAAAGTAACTAAAAATGAAAATCACAATTATTCTGATCAAGACTGCAAGTTTTAAGTAAATCGCAAAATTATTCTATTCAAGAAATATAACCTATACACTTTTGATTCATTATTAAACAGTCGAAATTTGATTTACGGAGCTAAATTACATTTTTAATGTTTCGGGAACCGGATATCTAAATTTCATTATCTCTTTCAGAACTTATCAGTACGGAAATAAGCATTTCATTCTTAATATTTTATATAAGACGTCCTGTTAGATCTTTTTTCAGCAACTCCAAGGTAACATTCAATGAAGTACTGTGAAATTCATGTGAAGTTTTTCTTTTTACGCCTCTTAGACCAGCGCTGCCATTTCTACGGATTCATCCGTAGGTCTACAGATTTTTATGAAAAGTTAGGATTTTCGGATTTTGTTTAAATATCTACGGATTTTTGATACTTTTATCATTTGTCGATATTTCCTTATATTGGTGTTTTTTTAAACCTTGAGCCTATAGTGTTACTGTATTACAGAATTGTCAGTAAGTGTGAATAGTTTCCTTGCAAACGCTAGTGTGAACCAACGATTCAAATAAAACTCATATTTTGTTTGGTTACAGATTTTATTGATATTAAAAGACTGCAATACAAAACTACTGACGCAATCTTTATACACGGTGGCATGCTCGCTGGCAAGGCTTACAAAGAAGTGGCTTCCGAGAAGGCTTAACCAATATCCGAGAATTAAGGGAGGGGGTCGCAGCTTTTAAATTTTCCTATTACAAAAGATATGTTAAATTTAATGTCAACAAAATAAATGTATGGTCACAAAGAAAAAAAATAAAATATATATATATATATATATATATATATATATATATATAGAGAGAGAGAGAGAGAGAGAGAGACAGAGAGAGAGTAGGTCAGCAACAGGGGTGATAAAAGTGACGTTGTATAAAACATGTTCAGGGATATTTCTTTCAATGTAAAATATTATTTTTTGTAATTTTAAAGACCTGGAAATAAAAGGTATTCTTAATTTTGACTCTCTTCGACAGTTATTGTCTCAGTTTTTCAGTTAGTGTGTCTCCGGATTTTTGAACCCAATCTACGGATATTTTAGCGGCCAACTACGGGTATTCAAAGTCAAGTGTCTGGCATCAATGTCGTAGACGTTTATGTCTTTACAGGCAGGAAGGAACTCTACCATGTTCTTTTGAATAAAAATGCCAAACCAGAGCGTTACCGCACAACAAACAGGCTCGGTGCATTTTTGAGTAACAAAAAACTAAGATTTGATGACAACTTATTTTTTTTTTCTCCCTAGCTGCTCCACTAAAGTTTACTGTATGTTCGCTGAACATATTTGCAACTAATCATATGTAATATTTAACGGCAATTCATCGAATATTTCTTTGTCGAAGTTTGACTTTTTTAAATATTTTTCTTTTTTCCCCCTTCCTTTCGGACCACGTGGACACTAGTCACCACAGATTTTCAGTGAGACTCTTGTGAAAAGGGGGGAGGGAGGAGACATTGCCGGACCTGTTAGGCCTGCGCACCTGATCTACATGAGAAAAGTTTTGTTTTCTGCCTGCGAAACGTGTGATTGTGCGTGTTCTGTAAGATAAGTATTTTTTGTGGAATGTGTAGTTTATGAAGCGGAAATTGGAGACTTTGCAGGCATTCGCCTAGATTGCAAGAAGCCGCCATCAGGCCGGCCTGTGCTCGTGCCCGGTCCGTTGCACCTCCCTGACCCAGTGTGCGCACTGGGCCACACTGGCGGGTGTTAACTATTCAGAAAAAAGTTTTCAGCTATCTTAGATCAGACAACTAGATAGTTTTTCATCGGAATGAGTGTTAGAATTCTCTCAATTTTGATTGTTTAAACGTTCATCAACAACCATTTATGCCAACTGTGCGAACCGTTTCGCAGTCTCTGAACGCAATGTTTGTTCTATTCGTTCCATTATTTGTTACGTCTCGCATTCTAGGAATTTGAAAAGAATTTCCTGAAGACTTAAATCAGGAAGAGCGATATACAGAGAACAAGATTTCAACAGTACACAGTTTATGTTCTGCTCCGAGAAACAGTTTGGTACCTTTTTACGTTCCGTGAAAGCATCCAGGCATATACGCAGCTTCGCCTTTTGTCAATGAAACCCTCTTTCTCCGGTAACTGCCATTATCTGCAATCTATCCGTTATATTACCTTGAAAGAATTCTAAGAACTAAGAGGTGCATGGAACGGGAATTATAACCATGACAAGCTGGCGCTCTATTTCAGGATAAATGATAGGGAAGATTTTCTTCCGTAGGTACGGGGATCAAAGAATGAAATGTAGTAACAAGATATAATATACCAAAAACGCAGACAAAATTTAATGCTGAAATTTGTAGAAGGTAAAAGATAGTGGATACGGAAAAGAGTAAAAATAGGTGTGTAGGAAAATTGCCACCAGAGTGTGCGCTCCTTCACAATTAAATTAAACCTCTCGGCATACACAATTTGTCAATATCTATATATCATTACAGAAAACAATGATGTGCAAAACAAATGACAAAATACCGAAACAACAAAAGTAATTTAGGATGCATGCAATGAGAAAACTGTCGACAGTGCATAACGTACGAACATTAATAAGAAACTGAGGATCTTGTAATATACATCAATTCAGTGAAATTCGTTGAGCTTGGGAATCTTAATAGTTATTAAAAGCTTTGATCAAATTACAAAGAGAAATTTTTAACTTGTGAAACGTGACAGATCAAGTTTTAATTCAGTGGTAGAATTTTTAGTATTAACAACTCGCCAGAAAGCTGACAAACCGATTTACGCGTACCAACATACCCACACTCTGGTAAAACAATATTTTCGTACCAACTGGTAACACCTACCGAGCCCATTTTAACACAAAGAACGGAGGAAGTGTTGCGTTGAAGACGCTTCAGCGCGCGCACGTCTCTGATCAGATCACGCCGTGGAGGTAGCTAGCGTCCGCTTAAGTGGCGACAATTACCAGAGCGACCGGCCGATGCAGTTCCTGGCTCGCAAACATCGCCCAGGCCTTCGGACAGTCGTTTAAATGTCGTTCCTGCCCTTAACGAGCTGTTTGTGTCTTTCTGTACTCTTATCTCTGCAATACACATAGTAAACGTAGTTATGCGTGCTATCTTCAGTTAATCATAAAATCTATACCATTTAAGTGGATACGATCATTCGTTGATTATAATTAACTGATTCCGAAAATGCGAGTAACTCCTGGCAGATAATATATTACACCATGCCTCGGAAAGTTGGAACACAGTAACCTTCATTTCAAAGCGGAAAAAAAAAAAATCTATATAAGACTAAGATAGGTAGTCCCTAAGCTTAATGATCTCGCACCTGCAGTTAACAATTTCACTAAGAACCGCAAATCTCTGCTGCATGTAAAATAATTTGAGCATGTATTTTCGCGTGACCTTAAAACTTAATAGCTGTCAATATTTGAGACAATGTTACATGGGGGGGGGGGGGGATCTAAGTCCCAAAACAATAATTAAGGAAACTACTAAATCCCTCGAATCCACAACCAAACACTCGTTTGAAGGCAAATGATTCAATTCTGTCCACACCTGCAAAAATTTAATATCTGTCCCACTACGTACGGATTAACAGTACGTAGGCAGGAAAATGTATAGTCACCGCTTCAGATGATTATCGTTATTATTAATGGACAGTTAAAGTTTGCACATGGATTCCGGACAACAGATGAAACGCAAATTACCCATATAATCTTAAAGCTCTCGTTTTCTTAACGTGGGTCGATTAAAACTGTAGCACAGACACGTGCATCCAACTTACCACGCAGCACACCACTAACCCACCTGCACTAGTGGACCCGCTGCATGCCAGCGCTACACTGGGACAGCCAGCCGTCCAGAATCAACAAATCAGGTTCACGTTGGTACCACTGGCAGTCCAGCAGCAACTTCCACGGAAATTGAAAACTGCGTCGCTTACTGGAATAAGTTCATCCGTGAAGTAAACCAACATGGATTCGACACTAACTGTCTTTTTTTTCACGTTCAATTTACCAGCTTATTTATCAACTTAACCATTGAGCCACCAGACCGAAACAGATATACTGTTAACATGTCGGTAATGCGAATTCATAAGATTTTTTACCCATTCAAAAATTGTCCACTTCAAAAACTAAAAATCTAACTTATTCCACAACTTGACGGTTCCATTTTTTCGTATTTTGTGACAATTTCTTTTGTCTTTGTGTACCTGTCTCTTACTGCCGTTGAAACATTTGCTTCAAATGCGTCTGTTAGTCTTCTGCCTCAGCTACGCGTCTTGGCTAAGTTCTCTGTACGATAAATACAACCTTTAGAAAATTCCCTCTCTCAGGTACAGATCAACATTTGAGTAAAAACATTCTTCAAGAAGATTCTGAATACTATGCCATAAAGTAAAACTTTTTAAATATCTTCTATAACTTCTATGAATATTTTCTATAGAATTCTATATTAACTGCTTACAGTGTATTCGTTCTAATCTTGACACTTAAGCTATTGTTAAATAGAGAGAAAAAACACTTAGCCGTCAATGGGGACTGTCGACAGAAGTGAAAACTTAAAACTATTAATATCATACGAGCAACACGTCATACTCGTAGCTATAGATATATCAAATAATAATAATTCCGTGTGGACGTAATGACTTGGTGACAGGGTTTCTATTAGCTGCGATTTCCGCCCCTGTCTTAGCCGCCTTAACCTAACGCTATAGTGCTACCAGGTAAAAGAGACCTATAGTTTAACGTGGAATCTGAACCACGGAAGCGTTCTGGCGTACTTCACATTACGCAGCAAGCTATGCCAGAGGTGAAGGTCGGGATAATGGTTTATGAAAATGCCTGCTGAGAAAGAGATTCGAACCGGGAACTTTCGTTCGCCAGTCAGACACCTTAACCATTGAGCCACCAGACCGCAACAGATTTGATTTAATTTAATTAATTGCAATGGAGCACACGCTCCGGTGGCAATTTCCCTACACACCCAACTTCCCGCTATCCTTCACTCACCTACATTTGCCCTCCACAAACTTTAACTTTAAATTCTTTTAACGTTTTCGGTAGGTTATTCATCATTCCCCTTGGTAACTTATTCCAATCCCTGATACCCTTACCTAAAACAGAAAATCTTCCCACACCCTTGTGCCTGAAATCGAGTGCCAGCTTGCGGTCATGGTCATCTTTTCCCTTCCATGCAATACTTTTCATTCCTACTCCAATATCTTTCCATGCCTCATCACACACTCCCATTACCCTCCTCATCCTCCTCCTGTCCTGCAATGAATCCCATTCCAGCTCTTTTATCATATCCGTCACTGATTGCGTTCTGCGATAAAGATATACTGTTAACCTGTCAGTAACGCGAATTCATAAGATTCTACCCATTCAAAAATCGCCTAAAGAAGTTTTCACTTCAAAAACTAAAAATCTAACTTAGTCCACAACTTGACTGTTCGTCGAATCTTCCTGAAGGAGATGAACCAAGCAATTCTGTCAGATGCAAGAAGGCTAAGTCCTTTCTTCAAAGGCCTGCAGTTTAATGTGGAATCAGAAATACGGAACGTCTCGGCGTAGTTCATATAATTAAATACAACTCCTAAAAGTTCCTACTTACCTCGGCATTTGAACCCGCGACCGGAGAGAGAACTTTCGGAAGTAATCACCTTAACCGCAGAGATACCAGACTGCCTTATTTTGAAGTACAGTATACGTGTGCTAACTACTATCAAAATTGGACAAATTCTGTGGGTTTATATGAACAACGGTGACAAAAAATTAAGGTGGGGGGGTGGGGGAAGAAAGGAAGAGAGGGTCTAGGTCAGTGGCGTAGCTACTATGTCGCTAGGCGGTGCAGTGCACCGGGGTCCCTACGCTCAGGGGGCCCCCAAGCGCACCTCAGAGAGACCTACCGTCGTCTAAGGGGGCCCCTGAGACACAGGGAGCCCCTCACACTAAGGGCCCCTCACTGCTCAGGGGTGCCCCAACCACTGCTCAGGGGGCCCCCAAGCACAACTCAGGGACTCCCAGCCTCAGCTCAAGGGGCCCATACCAGCAACACAAAGCAAAAAAAAAGGTCGCCCATCTTGCCTGAGGGCCCAAAATAAATTTTTTGCACCGGGCCCCTTGTTGGCCTAGCTACACCACTGGTCTAGGTTTCTGTAAATCATTCATAAACGGTGTTTTTCTATTTGTATTAAAGTTTACGTGTACAGAGTTGCATCAGAATCGGATAAAAACTATGTGTTTGTATAAAGATTTTGCGACAAGCGTCCAACGCGCATTACATATGCGCAACAGATGGCATATTGGTGACGTAACCCTACGATACCACAGATTTACCCCAGTCAAAACATCGCTTAACGCGGCTATAGAATTTTCACTTCAAAATAACTTACGTCCACAACCCGAAGGTTGGTTGCATCATCCCAAAGGCGGCATACTAAGCGATTGTGTTTGAGGTGGAACAGCCAGTTCCTTTCCTCTCGGACCCACCGTTTAACGTGGGATTCGAACCATGGAACGTCCTGGCATAGATCATATGATCAATCTCAACTATTACTAATTCCTGGTCGCACCAGGATTTGAACCCGGGTTGAAAGCAAGCGCCTTAACACTGAGTTGCCAGACCACTCAAACTATTGTTATCGCTTCATTTCTCAACCATTACCTGACATGTATTTCGTTTCCTTCCTGTAAAAAAATCTCTTTACATTTTTTTCCATGAAGTTTATTAATTTTATTGGCGTAAAATAAATATAAGAAATCGTATCTTACTGATTGGTTCAACAGGACCCTTTTTTTTATTTGTTCCGTGTATAAGTAATCTGAAAAACACTGATGACTCAGGAAAGCCATGCATCACCTGATCTTCAAAGAATGTTTCGACCTTATTATTTAAAGCCATTATTAATCTGAAGGCTAATAATAATGACATCTTTAAAAAATTTAAATATACTCCCTCTTGCAACATCATCAAAATATATTTCCAAATTCACAATTACTATGAATACGTCCTAGCGTATTTATTTAACTGATTATGGGGACTGAAAATGTGCTGTAGTAGTATCGATTAAAAGGGACGGCCTGAGAACTATATGCCCATTAGTTTGACTTCAATTGTGAGGACGTTGAAGGGTTTTTTACCCATCTACATTAGGAAAATATTATACAGGTGAATCTCAGTCAGAAGACTATGTGAAATATATTTCATATGGGATGGAAGTCAAGCAGGGGAACGTCCATAAACTACGTATCTCCATTTCGGCCTATTCTACCTGGCTGGAGTGATTTGGGAAACCATGGAAAACCCAAATCCGGATGCCCGGACGGGGATTCGAACCGCCGTCCTCCCGAATGCGAGGCCAGAAGCATACACTTAATTGCAAAAAGTTCAAGGCAATGCGAATAAGTAACAAAAAGGATCAGTTTCCTCACGAGTACAAAGTAAACAATTCAGTTGTTGACACTGTTGATTGCCTGAAGTATCTGGGGGTAATAATACAAAGGAACATGAAATGGGACTTACACATAACTTCCGTCGTAGGCAAAGCTATTTCTAAACTACGATTCATAGGTCGTATTCTGAGAAATTGTAATGCTCGTACAAAGGAAGTAGCGTATAAAACACTAGTGCGTCCGCATCTGGATTAATGTTGTGGAGTTTGGGATCCGTATCGTAAGGGCCTGATTGACTCAGTGGAGAGGGTACAGGCGTCACAGAATTGATATATAGATGGGCTGGGATCGTTTGGAAAACAGACAACGTCATTTGCGTTTGAATTTATTGGAGAATATGGAAAATTCTATGATCTACGAGTGCAGTGAAATACTTCTTCCGCCAACCTATTTGGGTCGCAATGACCGGAGGGATAAGATTAGAGAAATAAGATGCCGTACTGATGCTTTTATGTGTTCCTTCTTTCCTCGCGCTATTCGGGATTGGATTGCGCGGGTTTAGGATTGGTGCTTAGCACCCGCTGCCACCCTCAATGTTAGTGAATTGCAGAGTATGGATGTAGATGTAGATGTAGGAGGACAAGGAGAGAGCTGGGAATGTACAAGGTGTATGCTGGTGATGAGGCTTGGAAATATATCGGTGGAAAAATTAAGAATAATGCATGAAAGGGAAAAGGTGACCTTTACCACAAGTTGGCATTCGATTTCTGGCATAAGGTGGTGGTAAAATTTTCTTTTGTTGGTAAGAGGGTCAGGTATTGGTATGAATTACCAAGAGAAGTGAGTATGAGCTTACGAGAAACACTGAAAGTATTGTAAATTAAAATTTTGAAAAGGCAAAAGTAGATGGATGGGGAGATATTATAGTGACCACAAGATCAAGAAGAAGCGGTACGTGCCAGTGTGGCAGGGTGCATTAAGGCGCCACCGCCTTGGATCGGGGAGGCATTACGAGACCAGGATCAAGTCCTGAACCTCATGTATCGGCCGTCCTGATTCAGGTTATTTGGCAGGTTTCCGCAATAATCAAGGCGATTGTTGGGACGATCCCCAATCTCCGCCTCATGAACTAAACATTTCTCAAACAAAAAAAGCACTTATCATACAGGTCACAACATCAGAACATTGCTCACAGAGGGGTAATTGCTCGAGACTTAATAAATCTGGTTGATAATAATAAGAACGTGGTAATTAAGGAGTATATGGGAATTACCGCTGGAGCATGCACTCCATTGCAATTAAATTAATTTGAAAAGTTTGGAGAGGTTGGTTAAGCGATATATCAGCCGAGTAAGAATGAGGGGTTACTGAACTATGGTAACGCAATTGACTATTTGTGGGATGATGTGGGATCCACATTAAAAGTATAATATAAAGAAGGGCAACTAGATTTGTCTGTGAAAATTATCGCAGGATACAATAGGTAATTGAAATGTTAAAGAACGTACGCTCAGAGACATTTAAGGTTATATGGCGGATCAACAGAACTTTCAGCGGTAATGCTTGCATATATATTGGGTGAAGATTTTGGAGCAGCATGAGAAATCAGAAAAGAACTAGGATAGTAAATAGTGGAATAAGGGAATTGCGAAATATTCATTCGTAGGAAGAGTAGTCAGCTAAAGGAACAAGTTACTTAGGAAGGTGAAGAATAGCATATATCAGAATGCAATGCATTTTAAAAATTTGCTTGAGTAGTAATTAGATGTGTAGAGAGATTAAGATCTAACGCAATTAATGATTAATCATAACAATAACAACTTCTACTTGTCAACCCAGTATAAATTTCCACCGTCTCGCTGTCTCTACTATTGTGATATGACCGTATTTTTGGTGGACTGATTATAAGTATAAAGAATTCAATCCTTTTGTTTTCAACAGTTTTCAGTTTACCATACAAAATTTGTATTCCTTAAGAAACTGCATAGAAGATGCAAGGTTCTTCAGCAATGAATGATTTAAAAACAACCGATCTGTCTCTATGTCGCTAGCCTTTAAGTCTTGATTGATTTCTTATCTCGACAGCAACCTACACTTCTATTCTCTTAGAATATATATATCGATTTTTGTTTACTCTCAGGGAACAAAAATATAATTTTCTTATGAAATATTTCGTTATGTCACACCATGTACTTGACAATACCATAGAAAAATCTTACATACGTAAGATAGCTAAATATACAATAGTTTATTGTTTTTAGGTAGTCAAAAATCAACAAATGTAAACACTAGGCAATATATTGAACAACCGGTTAGCAAAAGTATTAAGAAAAGAAATTTAAGCTTCACTTGTCATCGACCTAGTTTTTTTTCAGTCTGTTTGTTTTTGTTCCTTATATTCTAGATTTTTGACAAGCAATTTGCAACTATCCAGCTGAGGTAAAAGTCAATATCCGCTCATCTGTATGCCGTAAAACACAAAACTTATTTGCGATACCTTCTTTTAGTAGTAATGTAGCATAGCGCCAATATTTTTCACAAGCGCATGGGCATCTCCTCTTACATTATTTCTTCAATGATGTGTTTGCTACAGTTAGGTCATATTTTTCTGATAACTGAACGTCTCTACATATCTTTTGCTTTTGTATATTTGGCAAGTTTCTTCTGGTATGAAATTAATATGAAGCAACCTAGTTCTTCAATCGGTTCTTGATCTAACACTACACCTACCTCAGTATTTTCTTGTTTGCTCATTTTCTGTGTCCATTAATAATATACTTTTCTCGTAGTTTATATACATCTTTTTTTTTTTTTTTTTTTTTGCTGTCGTCAGTCTTTAGACTGGTTTGATGCAATCCTCCATCCCTTCCTATCCTGAGCTAACCTCTTCATTTCTACATACCCCTTACAATCCACGTCCTCAATTATCTGCTTCATATATTCTAATCTCTGTCTACCTCTGCAGTTCTTACCTTCAACTGTTCCCTCCACTAACAAATTAACCAATCCAGCATGTCTCAAAATATGACCTACCAGCCTGTCTCTTCTTCCTGTAAGCTTCTTCCATAAACTTCATTTCTCACCCATCATTTCTAAAACTCGTTCATTTCTTACTTTGTCTGTCCACCTAATTTTCAGCATTCTTCTGTAGCACCACATTTCAAATGCTTCAAGTTTCTTTCTTTCCGGTATTCCTAAAGTCCATGTTTCGCTACCGTAAAGTGCTGTGCTCCACACATAGAGTTTTAAGAAGTTCTTTCTAATTCCTAGATCAATATTTGAAACTAAAAGGTTTCTCTTTTTCATGAAGGCTCTTTTTGCTAGTGCTATTCTGCTTTTACATCATTCCTGCTTCGGCCATCGGTTGTAATTTTGCTTCCCAAGTAACAGAACTCACTCACTTCTCCTATTGCATCCGATCCTAATTTTATATTTAATCTGCTAGTATTGGTGTCATTTCTGCTACATTTCATCACTTTTGTTTTACTTTGATTTATATTCAGTCCAAAATCTTCCTTCAGTATTTTGTTCATGCCATTCAATAACTTCTCAATATCCTCAGCCCTCTCTGCTAATAAGACAATGTCGTCAGCAAATCGTAGCATACTGATTTTTTCTCCCTGAAAACTTATGCCACATGGAAATTTTTCTTTGACTTTCTTCATTGCTTCTTCTACATACAAGTTGAATATTAACGGGGATAGACTACAACCTTGTCTCACACCCTTTTTAACTGATGCATGTCTCTCGTGATTCTCTACTTTTATCACAGCCACTTGATTCTTATATAGTTTATAGAGGATTCTTCTATCTCGATACTTTAGACCTGACTTCTTTAAAATTTTGAACATCTTGTCCCACCTAACATTATCAAAAGCTTTTTCTAAATCAACAAATGCCATAAAAGTATCTTTGTTTTTCTTGATCCGCCCTTCAAGTATTAATCTTAAAGACAGAATTGCTTCCCTTGTACCGCGATTTTTCCTAAACCCAAACTGATCTTCACCTACTATCTCTTCTACTACCCTTTCCATCCTTCTGTATATTATTCTGGTCAGTAATTTTGAAGCATGTGATGTTAGACTAATTGTGCGATAATTCTCACATTTGTCAGCTTGTGCTTTCTTTGGAAGTGTGAAGATGATATTTTTAATAAAATCATTTGGAATTTCTCCTGTTTCATAACTTTTTGATATCAGCTTGAATAATCTTTCGATTCCTTCCTCTCCTAGAGATTTAAGAAGTTCGGCAGGGATCTCATCAATTCCAACTGCCTTATTTGCTTTCAAGTCATTCAGAGCTTTATTAAATTCTGTCCTCAAAACAGGATCTCCTAAATCATCCATGTCGACATCGCCTTCCTTTTCCAATACACTATTGTTCAAGTCGTCCCCATCATACAGTTTCTCAATGTATTCCTTCCATCGGTTAGCTCTATCTTCTGAGCTTAAAAGAGGTTTCCCATCGGCAGCTTTAATGTTCATACCTCTTTTCTTCATTTCTCCAAAATTCTGTTTGATCTTTCTATATGCAACATCTACTTTTCCTGCAACCATTTCCTTTTCTACTTCTTCACACTTTTCTTGTAGCCATTTTTCTTTTGCTATTTTGCATTTCCTATTTATTTGATTTCTTAATTGCCTGTACTGCTCTTTTCCTGCTTCATCCTGAGCATTTTTGTACCTTCTCCTCTGATCGATCAGCTGCAAAATTTCTTCTGTGATCCAAGGTTTTCGGGCAGCTTGTTCCCTAAAGCCTAAGGTTTCTTTGCCAGCTTTCATTATTTCGGTCTTTAATGCATTCCATTCGTCCTCGGTTGAGCTCCTTTCACAGTTAATTCTTAGACCTAAGTCTACCATTTCTGCAAATTTTTCTCTTGTGCTAGATTGTTTCAGTTTATTCACTTCCAGTCTGTTCTGCTTATGCTGCTTCCTTATTCGCTTGAATTTCAGCCTGCACTTCATTACTATCAAATTATGGTCCGAGTCTATGTCTGCTCCTGGGTACGCTTTACAGTCTAGAACTTGATTCCTGAATCTCTGTTTGACCATGATATAATCTAGCTGATATCTGCCTGTATCCCCAGGACGTTTCCAGGTGTATATTCTTCTTGCATGGTTCTTAAACAGTGTGTTCGCCACTACTAGCTTATATCTTTCACAAAATTCTAGCAACCTGCTTCCTCGCTCATTTCTTTCTCCTAGACCAAAACTTCCTACAGTATTCCCCTCTTTTCCTTCTCCCACTATTGCATTCCAATCACCCATGATTATTAGATTTTCCTCCCCTTTCACATATTGGATTAATTCTTCAATTTCAGCGTATATTTTTTCTATTTCTTCGTCATCTTCCTGTGACGTTGGCATATATACTTGTACTAATGTGGTTGGGACGGGCTTAGTTTCTAATCTCATCAAAATAATCCTGTCACTAAATTGTTCATAATAACTAACCTGTTTCCCTACTTTCTTGTTCATTACAAATCCTACACCAGTGACTCCATTGACAGCTTGTGTGCTAATTATCCTGTGTTCCCCAGACCAGAAATCCTGTGCGTCCTTCCATTTAATCTCACTAATCCCAACAACATCTAACTTAAGTTGTTCCATCTCCCTTTTTAAGTTTTCTAACCTACCTGCCCTATTCAAACTTCTAACATTCCACGCTCCGACTCGTAGAATGTTTCTATCCATTCTGATGACTCCTCCCTGAGCAGTCCCCACCCGGAGATCCGATTGGGGGACTATTTTACCTCCGGAATATTTTACCCAGGAAGAAGCCATCATGATATATGTAATTTGAGAGGATTACATGTCCTCGGGATACCCTTTGGGTCTTTAATGCAGTGGTTTCCTGTTGCCTTCTGCATCCCCATGCCGTTGATCATTTCTGATTCATCCGCCTTTAGGGGCCGTTTCCAACCCCAAGGGCAAGAGGGTGCCCTGAACCGCTCCCCGCTCTTCCGCCCTCTTTTCAGAGGCCGTTGGCAAGCAGTGGGTGACTCCTTATACCGGGAATCTTTCAGTCGCCAGAGCCTCGTCCGTGCAAACAGGGTGCACCACGTGAAGGAGAGGTTGACATTTGGTTGGAAAAGACTAGTATAGTCTCTCCCAAACCCTTACACCCCATATACATCTTATCAGCGGCCATAGATTGAGAGGATAACTTGTCTCGCAGTGGTCGAATGAATATCGTTTTCGGTTCTGAGAGTTATTGTGTTCCAAACGAAGATTTAGGAGTCCGTTGTAAGAATTTAGATCATCAACAGGCAAGATATCCACCGCAGACAAAAGCGGCCAGTACCTTTGTCCGGTAGCATGAGAGTATGTATGTAGTCGAAATCCTACGAAGAACCGTCAGGCAACACCTATCGAAAACGCTAGGGGGAAAAAAAAATATGAAAAGATAATGAAATCCACAGCAAACAGTGAACCTGCCTGAACTAAATAATCTGAACTTTGATGTACCCATCCATGCTTTGACAGAAAGTACCAGCGATAACACAAGTGCAGAAAACTGCCGAATGTGGTACTTGACTAATTTTGGGAAAGTAGTCTACTATAACACAAAAAAAGTTATTTCTTAAAAAAACAAAAGGTTTGCTTATTTCGTGGATAAAATGAGTTCTACGGTTTACAAGGGATGCGTAGTGTCTCAGTGTGTACACACAACATGTAAGACACCAAAAAAAATGTTTTTTTCCCACACAAGGAAAATATGCCTAAAAGTGGCTAAAGTTTTCAAGACGCGACTTAAGGTATTTGCCTACAAAGTCTTGAATCTATTTTTGTGACGTCTACTTTGACGTATGTTTTGATTTAATATTTTATTATGTTTAATAAGCTCTGTAATCAATGTTTTTCTATGTGAAAAACTTAAAACCTTATCGATAAATAAAGTATAACTTCAGACGTTAAAACGCCATTCGTTGTAAATGTGTTTAATTTTTTTATTATTACAGTTGTCAAACAATATGGGAAATTGCATCGAATATCACAGGCCACACTATCATAACCGTGGCGCCGCAATTTGATGATGAATTCTTAAGTAACTCCATAAACAAACCGAAAGTAAAGAATAAATTTTATTGATATCTCGCTCAGTTCTCGAGATACATATCGAATATCAAGATTTGATTCGCGTAACTTATTGCAAATCCGCTGCAGAATCTTTAGAAAATTATACATCTCTCACAGATATTAATAATTCGTTGTCCTTTCAACGGTCGCCATATTAAATGTTTCGTGGTTTCATTAATTAATTAAATAACTAGTCCATGGTGCAGTTTCGAATTTTAACTTGTTTCATTGCTAGTAAACCATCGGACTTCAAAATACAGTTCACATGTAAACACAACTCTCCAACGATTACAGTCGACACGTCTTCCAACGACAATACTACCAAAACTGTTCGTTCAACACTTTCCGTGACCGACGTAATCTGATTCTGTAAAACTGTCTCTGAGTATTTGCTGATCGCTTTATATAAGCTCCATCGAAAGTTCTAGAATACTACAAAGGCTTCCGACAGATATTTCTCGAACATTAACAATACTTAAACAATTCAAAACCTATTAAAAACAATCAGAATTAACAGATCTACAATCATTAAAAAATGTTTAGTAATGAAAATTAAAGATACTTGAATACAAAATTTCACACATAAATCATTTTAAATAGTGAATCATCCTTCGTAGTTCACCTTACTACTTATAATTACAAACAATTAAGTAATTCTCTTGCATAGTTCTGTCCTTAAACATATTGAATGGAATTTACAGAATTTCTTTTCATAAAACAAAATCCATCTATACTGATTTACAATAAAATACAAGCCAAATATACAAAACCATTTTCAATCACACTCTAGCTTGCTACAAATGCTTCATAAAATACAATTTCAGTTAAAGTTTAGGTTTCAGGGCTGTTACACTAGCTACGTTGAGCTTAATCCATAAGATTTCTCAGACAGTATCGACAACTATTTCGTTACATTAAAGGTACTTACTAACAGCAATATATACATCGCCGCCGTCGGAATGCAACCTATCTTTACGGAAAACGTTCATGCCGCTATTAAAGATTTCCGTGCAACTTATATCCGGTTTTAACCAACTTTCTGTGCCTATTGCGATATCAGCATCAGTACTACGAATAACGTTTTAGAGTTCAGGCAGTTTATAACAAACACTTCTGCAGTTAACTACTAGAACTTTTAATGTTCGAGATCCTTTTAAGCTACCCCTAATACGCGGTGTTAAATTTATTTGGGCTGTCCGTAAGTGTATTTCCTGATCAGGGTCATCCTCACTCAGCCTAAAAAAAACTCAATGACTCCACACTAGAACTGTAAAAGTAACGATAAATTCTGTACCCGTATGTATTCATTACTAACCCAATCAGTATCCGTTACTTTCGAATCGTTACTCGTTAGTTTTGATACAATCGAACACTAGCATGAAGCATCAGATTGCAAACATAAAATATGGAGTGCCACAAGGGTCTATCCTTGCGCCTGTACTATTCTTAGTATATATAAATGATCTAGAAACAATAAATAACTGCCAAAAATATATTAAATTTGCAGATGACAACACCATATTAATGAAAGAATATACTAAAGAGCAATTAACTAAAAATATTGAAGATTCTTGTGAAAACGTTGCGAACTGGTTTTCTCATAACACGCTAATAATAAACACAGAAAAAACACATGCCATACACTTCAGGACAAAAAATAATTTAGATATCCAGTTACCTACAGTAAAACTCAATGGTGAACTACTTAAAAATGTAGAAAACAAAATTTCTAGGAATATGCATACAAGAGAATCTAAAATGGAACATACACATTGAACGCCTTTGTAATAAACTAAATACTATCTGCTATATGATGAGAATATTAGTTGGTTGCATATCTAAAGAAACAGTTAGGAACATTTATTTTGGATATGTGCACTCATTATTAAGGTATGGTATCACATTCTAGGGAAACTCCCCTCCAAATATCAAATGCTTCAAAATTCAGAAAAAAATTATCAGAATTATTGAAGGAGTACGAAGTAGAACTTCATGTAGACTTTTATTTAGAAATTTGCAAATTCTACCACAGCCCTGTTTATATATACTGGAAACTATAAAATTCATTAAAAATAATATAGAAGATTCTGGGTATACACTACAAACAAACAATGATATACACGCCTATAATACTAGACAGACACTAGACTTTCATATATGACAAACAAATACTACCTTCTGTCAGAAAGGGCCACTTCATATGGGAATCAGATTGTTTAATAAACTACCTCAAAGGATCAAATCTGTAAGACAAAATACTAAATTCACATCATAACTGAAGGAATATTTGCTAGACCACTGCTTCTACAGTACTGATGAGTATTTGCAAACCAAAAGTTAGTTTTATCTTTATCATATTTGTACAGTTATGTTATAGTTAATCACAGAATGGATAAAATGTGAGTGAATGGATGTTGTGTATGTATGTGTGTGTGACTGTGTCTGTCTGCGTACAGACTATTTTTGACTTATCCAATATCATTTGTACATTGTACTATGTATGATTCAAAGGATCCAATAAATACAAATACAAATCGCATCGAGTCGAATAGCATTCTGGACGATTTCGTTTGTACTTGGTAAAGTTTAAGTAAATGGTTTATTTAGTAAAATAAGTTTAGATAAGTTGTTCGTCTTAATAAAACTTCAAGTAAAGTAATTAGTTCATAGATCTTATGGAAAATCTCGAAATGTACATTTGATTTACTGTAATGATTATTATTTACGAAAGAATAATCTAATTTTAAAACAAACACCTGTTAGCATACAAAAAAGGCTTGACCTTTTACCTGGCTGTGGCATATCTAGTGATGATAACTAATGACGGTTATTCTTTAAAGTAGCCTACTCAAAACCCTGCATACAAGCCTGATATGACAATGGGACATGCATTTAACAAATATTATAATCTCACCAAAGTGTTTCGTTTTTAAATAGGAGGTTTCACCACTGTCTTCCTTTACCGTTTTCATTTATTTTTGTAAATTCATCTTTTTGTGATTAGATTGCGTCGCGGTTATAAGAAACATTCAACATCAAAGCCAGTACCGTATTTATCACTTTGATCCTGCGGTAATAACACAATAACTACACCAGGCCAAAGGAATGAAGTCATTGTACCTTGTTCTTCGTTTATGGAATTCTGGAACATACCAAGTGCACAGATGTATACCACAAACTATTCTTAGACAACTCTTATATATAGTAAACTAGCAGTTACCCGCGACTTCGTTCGCGTTGAAGAGTGTTGTAATATAAGATTTTTGTGAGAGGTCTGGTTGCTCAGTGGTTAGGGCGTCCAACTGGAGATGGAAAAGTCCCCAGCTTGAATCCTAGTCTTGGCGAGGATTTTCAAAGGTCCTTAGCTCGACCTTCACCTCTGGCACAAGTTGTTGTGTGATGAGAATTACGCCAGAATGCTCACCTGGTTGTGCTTCCTTGTCGAACTGTGTGTCCTCTATGACCGTAGGATTACTGGGTTACGTTAAGAGGCTACGAAAGGGGCTGATTGCGGAGACGTTAAGAAGCCTTGTCACCATGCCAATACAACCATACATTTTATTTTAAAGCTATTTTTATTAGTAATAGTAGTAATAAATGTTGCAATAAAAGAACAGAAATTTGTTTATGTTCCACAACTACTACATTGAATTTTTAAAACAACAAAAATATTCTGTTTTTTAGGATTATTCTCAGTTTAATATATCCATATATACAATATTGAGGATTTGTGTCCTAGGGTTTGGCTATTTTCATAGCCCTAGTTTTCTTACATTTCTTTGAAAGATTAGAATTTCGTTTACCCAGCATCTCTTAAAATTACTAATTTCATCTCGCGAGTAAAAATGAATATAGTTTTAATTAATGGAAGTTCAAAACGTCAAAATATTGGCAATACATTGATGGAATCGACTAAATATCAACAACAACAAAATACTAACCTCCAAACAGTAAATAAATACTTAAGTGGCCCAAGGACGTTCATTTCCATTTAAATAATTGCGATACTAAAAATGAATATTTTTATTTGATTTGAATATCTGAAAAAAATCTTTAAAAAAAGAGAACTTAATTTGCTCTTTGAATATTGATTTTGTTTTGAGGATATATTGGTTCCATGAACAGAAATTTACATATTACAGTAGTATGTATAGTAGTAATTGATTCTTTTATCCATAATATTCAGTGTTATTGTGGTAATGGTTTCTCTATCTGTGGATACAGATGAATTGCCTGTAGACCAGGTTACTATATTTCATTCGTTTCGATCCATTAAGTCTGCGCTAAAATATAAATTTCAATATTAAAGTAGTAATTGATTCTTTCTTCATAATTGGTTTCCCAATCTGCCAACAGAATTGAATGTCTACCGGCAAATTACCACTACGCCTGTCTGCCACTCCACTATCTGAATAAAACAATTATAAATTTCAAAAATTTACTACGATCAATGCCACGTGTTCTGCCAGAAAATAAAAGCTTCTGTCAGTTGCGCATTAATACATTCACTATAGGGCCTATTGCATATTAGTGAAGTTATGAATGGCGAAATAAATTTGACTCATTATTTCAGATCGCGAAACTAAATGAACCCAAATAATGACGTTGGCAATGTGGCGCTCAGAAAAATGCAGTAAATTAAATACTGAATTTATCTAAAACTACATTAATCCGCATGAACTATGTCATCAGTATCATGACAGTTATTGGAGTAACATAATTAAAAAATTTATCCAAAAATGTTTGTAAGTTACAGTGTACAACGGAAAGTCCATAATTCTCTACAACTTTAAGACAACTTTCTTTAATATTGCTGGTCAAGTTAACATATCGATAAAGTGACTATTACTGCTCATGATTTAGTAAGGCGTATTATTGCATTTAATATGTTGAGGTGTGTTCGTATAGTTTGACTTTGTAGCGGCAATATTAATAGAAATAGTGGTTTGGTTGAATTGATGCCTGGACCAGAATGATTTTTGTTATAGCTTAAGGCAGAAGGAATTTAGTTATTACTAGCTGGTACCCACGACTTCGTTAGTGATTGTAAAGAATTCATAGACATCTAACCACCCTAGTGCACGATGGGAGACTCGATACTATTACCACACATAAGTACCAGTCTTCTGCGATATGTAGTTCCGGCAGCAAGGTAAAATTTACGGATACACACAAGTCTTTGGATGAAACACGAAAATATTCATGATCGACCAATTTCAAAGACCATATCTCACACATTCCCACAGTTACCGAATTTCGGCCAACGTTGTGATCAATGGGAGACTCTGTGTTACTACCACAAACAAACGCCAGTGATCTGCGATTGATAATTTTCACTTAAAAGTGATACACCGTGACACATGCCTCTTTGGCAGAAATATGAAATTGTCGTAGGTCGACCATTTTCATCCCCCATATCTTCCACACCCCCATAGCTACCGAGATGTAACAACCATAGTGCACTACATGAGATACGATTCTACTACCAAACACAAACACCAATGCTCTATGCTATGTAGTTGTGGCAGAAAAGTGACATATGCGGAGACAGTAGAAATGCGAAAATTTCCTTGGTCGGCCACTTACAACCACCATATCTACCACAGTACCACAGTTTCTGAAATTCGGCCGCTGTTGTGATCGAAAGGTGACTCTGTGCTACTACTACACACAAACGCCAGTTATCTGTGATCTATAGTTTTCGCTGAAAAGTGATACACCATGACACTTTTTGGCAGAAGTATGAAATTGCCACAGGTCGATCACTTTCAACCCCCATACCTCCCACACCCCCATAGCCACCGACATCTAACAACCATAGTGCACTACATGAGATACGATTGTACTACCAAACACAAACACCAATGCTCTATGCTATGTAGTTGTGGCAGAAAAGTGACATATGCGGAGACAGTCGAAATACGAAAATATCCTTGGTCGGCCACTTACAACCACCATATCTACCACAGTACAACAGTTTCTGAAATTCGGCCGCTGTTGTGATCGAAAGGTGAGTCTGTGCTACTACTACACACAAACGCCAGTTATCTGTGATCTATAGTTTTCGCTGAAAAGTGATACACCATGACACTTTTGTCTTTGGCAGAAGTATGAAATTGCCACAGGTCGATCACTTTCAACCCCCATATCTCCCACATCCCCATAGTAACCGACATCTAACAACCATAGTGCACGACAGGAAAGACGATTCTACTACCACACACAAACACCAAAAGTCTATGTTATGTAGTTGTGGCAGGAAAGAGAAGTATACGGAGATACGAATTTTTGGTCGAAATATGAAAACGCCCTGTACTGAACAACTTTAATCATTATATCTCCCACATGCCCACGGCTATCTGCATTCGGCCAACGTTGTGCACGACAGGAAACTCCATGCTACTTCCACCCACAAACATCAGTGATCTGTGCTAGGTAGAGGTGGCTGAAAAGTGAAATATAGGAAAACACACGTCTATTTTTATATATATATAAGATTAGTAATAAGTAAGAAGCTTTCATATGTTCCGTGCAAATGAGGTGTATTGTGTTGTAAACGACTACCAGTGTTGCTTCATGAAACAATAAGTTTCTACATTAGCCCATTTAATACATTCGTATTAAGTGTAGCATTCTATAGATACTTGCAGAATATTGAATAGTAAGTAAAGAGCGCTGTTTCGCGAATCATAGTCTCTACTATTTGTGCAAAAATTCTGAACAAAAAATAAAAAGGGTTAGTTAAGTTTTCGACAAAAATAATTTGTAATACAGAGACTTTATAGTAACAAAAAAGAAACAGTAAATAAATTAAACCGCGATAGAATGGAATCCTTTGCATTTTTATAAATACGACATGGGGGGCACGATCATTTTGCACTTTTAGTGAACCGACTTTCGGGCTGGCATTTTACGTTGTTTAAATTTCAAGCTTTGATTTTTCATATTTATTATCACGCATATATCACGAACGAAATTATGGTCTAATATTTGAGATTTCATACTATTTTATGTAAGCAAATGAAAAAATCTCTTTGCGAACTTAACAACAGTACCTAACTTTTTTTAAATTTAAGGTTAAGTACAGATTTATATTTCCTTCTTCCAAACTGTTATTTGTCAAGTGCGTCGGTTTTATGGCTTTTAAACTAAACACAAACTTGCGTATGTAAGAAGGTTTTTGCTTTTATTTCCGAAAATTAGTGTTTGCGATTTACGTAAAAAACAAAGAGTAAACTATCGGCTATCTACGTAGTATAAAACTCTTTGTTGTTTGCAAATTGATATTAATGGCAATTTCTAAAAGAACTATGCGTTTTTGCGGGGTAAAATCTATCCTATGTCACTTCGCACACAATTAACTGACTTCATGCCAAATTTTTATTTAAACATGTTGAGTTATTAAGGCGTGATTGATTCCAGAAGTACATCCAAACACACATCGTAACTTTCTCATTTATAGATATATAGATTACACTAAAATAGAAGGTATCAATTCTTAAAATAAACAAATTTCATAAATGTTTAAAATCAATAAACCTCACTAATGAATGATCAATGAAAAAACAGTAACTATCTCAAATTATCCATACAAATGTTCTATTTACAAATTATGTACTGTAAATTTTAATGTTAAACAAAATAAAAACTACAAAATTAGTCTTTACATAGTCAAAATTAGTTACCTCGTTAAAAATATCAAAACAACAGTAAATAATATTAATTACATTAAAATAATGTTCACACAATGTGTTTGTACACAAATATTTTTATTTGTAACGAAACGAACTCAAATAAAATTTACCACAAATATGCGCGTATGTATACAACGAACTATGTTCAAACATCATTTTTTCGTTCACATTCAAAATATGTTTTTTAATTGCGATAGAGCACATGCACCTGTGGTAATTTCCCCAATCATATGCGATTCTGATTAATGATTTTTTTTATCTTAAAATTCATTGATTGCTATGTCACATTACTGCAGATACAATCGAGCACTTGCATGAAGCATTGTATGAATGACTGTTAGTACTTTGTACAGTGCGAGTAAATTGTTCATTGAGTAAAGTTAATTTAGGTAAATTGTTCATACATTTGATTTACTGCACTGAATATTGCATACTTCAGAATAATACCTAATATCACAATCGCAGCACACTTAAATCAACTGATTTTAAAACAAACATCGGCTCATTAAATCGCTGGGCGATCCGTTCCAGCTCCCGCATGACGCTTGATACGTCGTGTTCGTTCGTTTATCGAAGATAATTGCGAATAACGAAACATGCGAGTAACGAAATAAATTTGTGAGTAACGATTCGGTACTTCGAGACAGGCAACGAACCCGTTACTCAGTAACGAATACATATAGTATGCTATAGCTTAACTTCACACCCGTGTAGCCGATTCACTTGTGTAGTGCACATCTGATCTAGCCAAGGCATCCCTACATGACTCAACCCCAGGGCGACGATTGAGGAATCTGCAACCATGACTATCACAGAAACGCCGTATTCTCTGGTCCAGAACCTCAATATGGCTCTGAACCAGAGGTCCACAGTCAGTTCTATCGACAGTGTTGCAGGCAGTTAGCTCAGCCGAAATCCTGCCGCCAATGGCCACAGAGTTCACCCTTTCTGCAATTCGCCCAAATGAAAAGAGGATAACCTCCAACCCTATGCGACAAGCATCATTGGTGCCGATATAAGCCACAATCCGCAGCTGGCTACACCCCGTCCGTTCAATGGCATCCTGGATGGCCCGTTCCACATCTCGGATCAGACCTCCCGGAATACACAATGAATGGATACTGGATTTCATCCCCGACCTCTCCGCCATTTCCCTAAGAGGCTCGATAAACAGCCTAACGTTGGAGCTTCCGACCACTAGAATCCCCTTCTGCGGTTTCCCAGACCCGGCGTGCTGGGAGCTGCCAGCTCACAGGATGACGATTGCAGGACTACATTAGTTTCAGAGAATACGTCGAACCGGTTGGACAATGGTACAAGCTCGCCTTCCTGGGAATCAGGCTTGTATGACTATCCCCGCGTGCGGCGTCGACGTTCTGAAATCACAAGCCAATCACCACCAGGCGACCGCGGCACAGAGTCCAACGTCTCTGCCTGGACTGAAGGTACGATGACTGGTGGGGGAGAGCATGCGAGACCCTTAGCTTCTACAGGGTTACCAATATCACATCTACTGCACTCATTTGCGGCAGCTTCCAGCTGGGTAACTCTCGTTAACAAAGCTGCAAGCTGGGTGCGCAGATCAGCCACCTCAGCTTGCATCTGCACACAACAACCACAGTCCCTACACATACTACCTACCGTCACACAAAGAAAAAACTGAGGAGTATACGAAAAAGTGGACTCCCTACGCGTTCTCAATAGCGATCTTTTTGGCGGTAAACAAATATACAAGGATAAAGCTAAACCTAACTACACACAGGCCCGACGTAAGAGGGAGTGCAAGACGTGGACCGCACGCGGTTGGCACAACGAGGGGGCGGCAAATCGAGTGATCGACAGTCGCTGCCCCGCAATAGTTGCCACTCCATTGTCACCGCGACGAAACTTATGTAGCTGACGATCATTTTTTTAACTCAACTGCTGCTTCAGGTGACCAGCGACACTCAGGGTGGCTACAATAGAGGTGACAAATAATGTTCGAAGGAGCGGCAATGTCACAGTTTTTTGAGTCAGTTGGGAAAACTCTTAGATCCACCACTGGCTGTAGTTAGACATGGGGCGGCATAATTGGTATTGCACACGAGCGTTCAAACGGCTTGCGGCGGACCTGACTACACACCTTAAATTAACACAGATGTTATTAAACGGTTTCCGATGAACGACTGACTACTGTTGCTGCTAAGCAAATATGAAAAGTTGAAACAAAAGCTAGCTACACACTTTAAATTAAATTAACACAGAAGGCACTACTTCACGTAACAGTTGCCGAAGAACGACCATGCGTCCATAGGTGATATTGGGCATCCGCATCGAAACCGCAATCTGGACGGCAGTGACCAGATCCCCTTGTAGCTTCCCGATCCATTGTGGCAGCACCTTAAATGGCGTCCATTAATTACGTGAGGTGAAATAGAGTGGGGGGGGGGGTCCGGTGGAATCTGACGAAACCTCACCAAGGGGGAGGGGATGGGTCAACGGAAATCTCACGTGAGGTTTTGAAATTCTTGAAGGATAGTAAAGCTAAAAAAAGTCTACAAATGACTCTAATGTCGGTTTTATGGGGTATATGGTCTAGAAACCACGCGGAAACCGAGCTTAGGGGGGAGGGGGTGTAACCGCCCTTGGAAGCATGAGAGCTAAAAAAAGGTCTCAAAAAACTACAATGTCGATTAGAAGGGGGTAGGGGTGGGTCTCTGTCAAAATCTCAAATCATTTTAGGGAGAGGGGTTCGGCCAGATCTCACCAAATCTCACCAGAGCGGGGAGGGGATTCGGAATTCTGGAAAAATACCTCATGTAATTAATGGACACACCTTAACGCGAGTGGCGGCTCTGGGAAAGAATTATTCGAGGATTCCCTGTCAGAAGTTGAGGGAGGACGCCACACGAGGGTCTAGGCAGTTCGCGGAAAGATGTCTTGACGGTAGGACTACGCCAATCAAATAGGAATATTACTGGTTAAGAGCGCAAAGCGTCCCAAAAGTAAGTTTCACTGGAACTGCAAGAGTCTGTAGAGAAATTTTGTCGATTATACGGCGAATATTTAAGCTGTTTTCGATTATTGTTGGATGGGCTCAGTGAATAATGTAAAGTGCTCAATTTTGACTTTTTACTATTTACCCAACTTTGACCTACTATCTCGGTGTTCGAAATCAAACTTTTTCATTTATATTAACAATTTAACAACATCGAAGAAACGTTTAACAGCTTGTGATTAAATGTCAAGTTATGAAAAGTGACTTTCATACATTTATTTTTACAAGTAGTTACTTTCATGAACCCAACAAATTTTCGGACATGAAAGATTAATCTCCTTTGACATCTGCATAAGTAGTGTTCTAAGGAGAGAGCTGGCTCATATCCCGTTATGTGATGTCACAGGGGCGGGTGTGCGGGGTGAAGACCACGGCGAGAATGGCGTGTTTAGTTCACCAACCCGCCGCGAGATGGCAGCACCGTACAGCGCTAACCTCAGTCTGTGTGATACCGCTGTACAGTAATTAGGGCACCAGCGCTATTTCCGGGTGTCTTGTAACTAGACGTGGATGACGCGTCGGTGAAAGTAGCACGGTCGCTTGGTGAGCAACGGTTTCCGTTATGCACTATTCCTGGAGTGTGTGTGGACTCGGGTACTTTCCTAGCGCAGCGCTATTTCCGGGTGTACTGTAACTCGGCGTGGATGACACGTCGGTGAAAGTAGCACGGTTGCTTGGTCAGCAACGGTTTCCGTTATGCACTATTCCTGGTGTGTTTGGACTCGGGTACTTTCCACAACACAATTTTCCGTTCGTGACAGCGTATAAATTCTGTGCCAAACTTCTTCTCATCCTCAAAATCTGCAATTTTCTTCCTAGGACCTTCGAAGACCATTTTGTCATGTCTTATTGATATTTCCAATTATTATAATTCATTAATTGTTTAGTTACCATAAAATAAACTTCTAAAAGTAACTTTTAAGCAGAATGTCATGACTTTTCATCAATAACACTGAGGAAATTCGCTTGCTTGCTGTTAGCGTTCGTTATTAAATTTCTTACTACCATTTTGTCATGTGCTATTAATATTTTGAACCATTTTAATTCATTAATTCTTAAATTATCATTAATTAACTTCTAAAATTATTTTTTAGAATTTTTTGGGCAAAACTTATTGTTGCCTTTTGAAAATGGTATTTTTGGCTAACTGCGGACGCGTATATCGCGTTTGTAGGTCGGTATACCGGCGCTCATAACCGCTTTCGCCCGCTTCGAAATTCCGGTCTTCGGCGCGGTCCTAAAAATGCGGTTACCGGTATTAGGCCCCATTCGGAAAAATCCGGTTATTCGTCGACGACCGCGATTTTAGGTCCGGCATATTGCGGTATTTCTATCTGTGAGGAGGGGCCCTGTCTCGCCACGCCCGCCTGGGCAGGTTGACCCAAATTAGTCTTTCAGAAGCTGCTATTAACATATGACTTTGACCAAACAGTGTACAAGAGTTTAGTTCCAGTAGCCATCTATAATGATGGCACATGAAATCAGGTGAGTGTGGTGAGCATTGAGGTGTATTGTAAAGACATGCTGTCCTCTGCCCATCCTGTAACTTCTCAGTTTGGTCGTGAAGTCTGGAGTTCCTTTCCTCCAGTTAGTTGTATGTTTGTGGTAATGTATAGAATTGTGGTTTATACATGGACATATGTGTGTGTGCATGTTCCTATGTCGTTGTGTGTCTAATTATGGTGATAGGAGTCTACTCCATATCGAGATTTCACCATCAGTGTTGATGGTGGACGTAATCAGTTGGGTATGATGAGCACTGATGTGTGTGACAAAGACATATCATACTTCACACATGCTGCATCTATTCAGTCTGGATGTAGGGTGTTCAGTATCTTTCCTCGAGTTACCTGCATGTGTGTAGTGATGTATGGAATTGTGTGTATGCATGGGCATGTGTGTGTGTCTTTCTATGTGGTTGTATGTCTGTCATGATACTATTATACTCTACTTTGAGATTTCACAATGACTGGCTACTTATGTGTTGATGATACATGTAATCAATTGGGTGTGATGAATAATCCATATGGCATAAGTACTGGGATGGATGGCCAAGCGACCGTGCTACTTTCACCGACGCGTCATCCACGCCGAGTTACAGTACACCCGGAAATAGCGCTGGCGACCTAATTACTGTACAGCGGTATCACACAGACTGAGGTTAGCGCTGTACGGTGCTGCCATCTCGCGGCGGGTTGGTGAACTAAACACACTATTCTCGCCGTGGTCTTCACCCCCCACCCCTTCCCCTGTGACGTCACATAACGGGATATGGCCAAGGTCTTTCCTTAGAACACTACTTGCATACTATTTATGTGGCAAGCAATCAGTAGCATGGCTAGGTTAACAAGGGTACCGATGCAAAAAAAAAAAAAAATATTGGGTCCCTCAGGCAAGATGAGAGACCTTTTTTTGTTTTAGTTCTACCAAGTCTTGTGGGGTTTGCTGGCAGGGGCTCCCTGAGCAGAGCTTGTGGGCCCAACTGAACATGGCGGCCCCGGTGGATGGCACCGCCTACTGCAAGCAATGCAGTACAACGCATACACAGACTAGGCAATAGCATCCCCCCCGAACTTAATTTATTTATTTTTCAATGACAGCATTGCTGTTTTCAAGCGAGAACTCATGCATGTATAGAGTCAGCAATAAAGTTCTTAGAATAAGTTACTTCTAAGGATATTTGGTTCCCCTCGTATTATCTGTTACTGGTTTTTCTTTTCTGTAACTATTTGTATATATTTTTTCTGTAGTTGTGCGTTCAGTCTCTTATTAGTTTTTGAGTGTCTAATAGTTATCTCTCATGTAATCATTTTCTTGTTTCTCTAATTTTATTCTATAACTAGCTGGTACCCACGATTTCGTTCGTGTTTGTGAAGAATTTCGATTGACAGCTACCGACATCTACCCACCATAGTGCACGATGGGAAACTCGATGCTATTACCACACACAAACACCAGTCACCTGCGCTATGTAGTTCAGGCAGCAAAGTAAAATATACGGACACACATGCCTATGGTCGAAATACGAAAATATCCTTGATCGGCCAATTTCAACCACTATATCTCCTACACTACCACAGTTACCGAAATTCGGTCAATGTTGTGATCGACAGGTGACTCTGTGTTCCTACCACACACAAACACCAGTGATCTGCGCTAGATAGTTTGGGCTGAAAAGTGATACAACATGACACATACGTTTTTGGTAGAAATATTAAAGTGCCGCAGGTTGACTACTTTCAAACACCATATCTTCCACACCCCCACGGCTACCGACATCTAACCACCATAGTACACGACAGGAGACACCATCCCACTACCACACACAAACACGAATGGTCTGTGCTATGTAGTTGCGACAGCAGAGTGACATATACGGAGACACATGCCTGTGGTCGAAATACGAAAATGCTACGCATCGACCAATTTTAACCATCATATCTCCCACACCCTCCCCCCCCCCCCTGTCACTGAAATACGGCCAACGTTGTGATCGAAAGGTAACTTTGTGTTACTACCACACACAAACACCAGTGAACTGCGATAGATAGTTTCCACTCAAAAGTGATACACCAAGACACATGCGTCTTTGGCAGAAATATGAAATTGCCGCAGGTCAACCAGTTTCAACCCCCATACCTCCCACACCCCCATAGCTACCACCGAGCGTGGTGGGTGAACGGTTAGCGTTCTGGCCTCTCATTCGGGAGGACGCGGGTTTGAATCCCCGTCCGGGCATCCAGATTTGGGTTTTCCATGATTTCCTCAAATCACTCCAGCGAATGCCGGGATGCTTCGTTCAAAAAGGCCATGGCCGAATTCCTTCCCGTTCCTTGCCCCAATCCTATCCCGCCTCTAATGACCTCGCTGTCGACAAGGCGTAAAGCCCAGTTAAAAAAAAAAAAAAAAAAAAAAAACCATAGCTACCGATATCAAAAGGTGACTCTGCATTACTACCAAACACACACGCCAGTGTTCTGCGATAGATAGTTTTCGCTGAAAATTGATACACCAAGACACATACGTCTTTGGCAGAAATATGGAATTGACGCAGGTCGACCACTTTACCCACATATCTCCCACACCCCCATAGCTACCGACATCTAACAACCATAGTGCACGACAGGAGACACGATTCTACTGCCACACATAAACACCAATGGTCTATGCTATGTAGTTGTGGCAGGAAAGTGAAGTATATGAAAACACACGTCTATTTATATAATTTAAGATTGTTTTACTCTGCCATTTCTTGTTTTCGCTGTAATTATTTGATCCTAAATAGTCATCATAATTATCATATAACATCTTAATAGAAACTTTTTTCCGTTGGAATAATTAAATAAATATATTATTTGTTATTTCAATGTAACATCCCTATCGAACTGACAAGCGATTAACTAATTGATTAAAGGAGAGCAATGCCTAATAAACCGCAATAGGCATTTACTTGTAACCGGAATAATATTGCTGCCTTAGATTACTTCCTTTATTTTTATTTGTTTTGACGAATGTTCGCTTTTCAGTAAACTGAGAAGTTTGATAGCTTATAAAAGCGGGATCCTGCATAATTTACAAATAATATGAAATACAACGACACGTGCAAGTAAAAACAAGCACATTTTTCTACAAAACCTCTGACCTATACCTCTGTCAAAGTTTACTTAACGTATTTGAAGTAAGCTAAAGCGCTTTCGTGGTTCGGAAATGTAACTCATCTTTATCGTTAGATTTACCAGGTGGGATTCGTGAAGAGCCGGAGACTATAACTCAATGCTCTGTCAATCACAATCAACAATGTTATACGTATAATATATATTTTTTAAAAACGTCTGTAGATATTACTGCTGGAATGTGAATAAACCTAGTTATTGATAAATACTGTACCACGTATCATGGGAGGTTTTTAACATATTGTCTTGAAAAATAATCCATCTTAGTATCTCTTATTTTGAAAAGAATCTTTTACACACCTCCTTCTTCACTAAGCACACTACAACGTGTTTTTTTTTCTTTTTTATACTTTATATATTTGATTAAGGCTTCAATTTTCCATTCGGAGTGTAAATATAACCTCCACCTGTAATAAAAATTTGTTTTCTGATTAGAATTTTACGTTAATCTGTAGATTACCGTGGGTAAAGCCAAGACAGGGACGAAATGCATAATACATCGCAAGTCTACCTCCAGGTATTTATTTTTAGGTAACAGCTATTCCAATGATACAATGAATTTTAAGAGGATACTTTGCTTTAGTACCTGCTGTAAGTTAGTAACCGGGTTTGTGTAGAGGAGACGTATCTTCAAAATTGTCCCGATAACAGTTGCCATAGGACTCATGCCACTGGAATCGATTTTTTGTGGAACTTACTTCGGCTGGAGGGTGTTTTGTTGGTTTCAGCGTTGCAGAAAAGCTTGAACAGATAAGTGTGTTTCGGTGGAATGCTTAATAAAATCTCTTCAAAAAGATAGTTATTTTGTTCTGACCTCAATGAATTTTTTACACGTTTTTCTTCTACTGTATGGACAGTAAATGGTGCATACATCGGACTTCGAACGTCATATAACACAATATAATAACTTAGATTCTTATTCAAAGTATGTGCAAATGTCCTAATTCTGCCTCATTGCATCCTTCATGACTAACCGTAAAACCGTTTCTATACCGCACATTTGTAAAAGACAGCAATTACTTTGACCTACTACCACATATAATAACATCCTGCTGCGACGTTGATAACAACTGGAATTCGTAAAAATTGTTTCATATACGCTAATGTAAAAAAAACATCCTATGTTACGAGTTTGAAACATAATTTCTGTCGACTTACAGACCAATGCGTAGTCGGAAAACATTAATTAAGAAATATTCAGACTGTTTCTCGGGACACCAGTGGAATGGTTCTTTCTGCTCATCATTTAGAGCAAGGCTGCCTAAACAATTTTGGAGATAAGCCACAATTTCGATTCTGTGTTAGCCTGCGGGCCACATACTCGCCTGTAGTTACAAATGGATATTTAAATAAAACAATGATATAAGTAACATGCTTTACTTATAATCTAAAAGTAGGAAAAAAAGACATCAATGAGACCTTTGCAGAGATTTTTGTGCTAGTATATTCTAGACCGCTGCTGTTGGCGGGTAAACTCAAATTGCGCTGGCGGACTACATCAATGAGACCTTTGCAGAGATTTTTGTGCTAGTATATTCTAGACCACTGCTGTTGGCGGGTAAACTCAAATTGCGCTGGCGGACTACATCAATGAGACCTTTGCAGAGATTTTTTGTGCTAGTATATTCTAGACCGCTGCTGTTGGCGGGTAAACTCAAATTGCGCTGGCGGACTACATCAATGAGACCTTTGCAGAGATTTTTGTGCTAGTATATTCTAGACCGCTGCTGTTGGCGGGTAAACTCAAATTGCGCTGGCGGACTACATCAATGAGACCTTTGCAGAGATTTTTGTGCTAGTATATTCTAGACCGCTGCTGTTGGCGGGTAAACTCAAATTGCGCTGGCGGACTACATCAATGAGACCTTTGCAGAGATTTTTGTGCTAGTATATTCTAGACCGCTGCTGTTGGCGGGTAAACTCAAATTGCGCTGGCGGACTACTTTGTGGCCCGCGGGCGAGAGGTTGGACAGCCTTCATTTAGAACATAGGTTCCCAACCTTTTTTGGCCTACTGCCCCCTTTAAAAAATAATATTCACTACCCCCTTTATGAACAAAACCTAAAACACCTTTTCAGGAAAAACTACACCGACTGCCTTTCTTGTAATAAATAATGCAACCCATAGTGAGCTCAGATTGTAAATCGTCGTAATGGAGTCATTAATAATATGCTAATGATGTCGGTGCCACCTATTAGCCTCAAAGAAGTTGCCGCATGTATATTTTTTCCCCAAAAGGGGTCGCCCGCGTGGGTTGCGTAATAATTTCCGGCAATGCAGTCCTAGGCACCGTTTGTGCTAATTACCCACCTGCGCGACTAGGCCGCAACTTGTAGAGATAGCTCTGAAGTGCAATTACTGGGGATCAAATTGCTCAATTACATGAACGTTTTTTTTCTAAACAGCGTCCTTAAAATATTTATTATTCATAAATTTGTCTATTTTTTTTCAAAAAATATTCATAAATCACGATTTTGTACTTAATTCAGTTAATTATGATTAAAATATAGTCTAATATTCGCGTTTTCATCATAGACATAGGTCCTGTGTTCGATGTTCTAAAACAAGTAACGCAAGTTTTAATCTTTAAATAGTGTTACGACGTATGAAAGGACAAGTAAATTTTATGCTAAGTACAGAGAAAAATACCCCATAAAAATTGGTACGGTAGTTTCCGAGATACGAAATATTATCGTTTAGAGCTATTCATCGCCCCGCCAGCCTGAACCCTGTGTACCGCCGATCCTAGTTTGAATATTATTGTCCCTCCGTTAGGACCGGCAGCAGGTATAGCAGAAAAAACGTGTAGACCGCAATTAGTTTAGAAGTGTCATCTTAAAAACACGATCCCTTGTGCCAGGCGTTTTAAAATCGCATTTATTCATTCGTACTGAAAATACGCTTATGATAAAAGTACTGTACAATTCTGCACAACACAAAATCATCTCATTTAATTTTTTCTCCTCCCCCCCCCCCCATATATGAGTTATTTTTTCGAACTGATATAGAATTTGCATTATTAATAATTATTTTCTAGTACATGTGTTTATAATTAGCTGTTTACAATTACAGTACTGTCCAATTTTCAAGGAATTGAAGGACTAGAGTTCGAATGCAGTATGTGTAGATTTGTTATAGTGTGACAAACTTTTTATGTTCTTAATACCTAATATTCAAACCAGATGGACCCATACATTCGAGAAGCCACGGTTTCGAGCTCCGGAACATTTAGTCTGGTTATGTGAAAAACAAAGGTTTGCATCAGAGCATTCTCGAGACAGATAACGCAGTAAGAAAATCTCAGAGTGAAAATGTTTAGCATTACCATCTTAACAGTCTTACTTAATACCTACAAACACTCGAGTGTATTTTACGAATGTTGTTAACATTCATTATATCTGTCTCGATTTGCGAAACTGTTCTTGCTTCTTGGAGTTGATCCGTTCCAAATTAGTGACTTTAGCAGATGTTCAAAAATGAGACGGATGGCTGGATTAATTGTGCAAAATAGTGATTAGTACTACAGGATTGATTTTGTGTTTAAAATCATAGATTTATTCATCAATGATTCTACCGTCGCTGAAAAGGATATTGTCACTACACCGAACTATACCATTCGTTCAAAGCGAGTTCAACATGGCCAATTCCGTTATACCTGTGACGGACGTTGGACTATGGAAAGTCCCATATTGCATCCACAGTTACACAGAAGTGACATTCAGAACAACTTGAGAGCAAATTGACACAACGGAATTTTTGCGAAGGTTACAGGCGAAACCAGCAATTGTGAATGACGTAATGCTAATAAATAACTTGATATACTGCTGATTGGATCCTCTCGAAGGAGCCATACCCACAGGGAAAAAGAAATGATATCACGAGTTTTTGCCGCTCACATTCTACACAGATATACAAAGAACGCAAACGACTTCGCATTAATTATTCACACGACTGCTGTCACTGCTACTTGAGTTTGAACACATACACTCGCAACTAAACAGTGTTCTTACGGCACACCCCGTAAAACAAGTGGCGCGGTATGACACTGCCCACAAGCAGACTTTCTTCGAATATTCTCAGTTGCAATTCACTAATATCGTAAATTCCTAACAGTACATCGTTATTGTTTATCACATTTATACAGTGTCCGCAAATACGTTCTTTTTGTTTTTTTACCATATAATAGCTAGATTTAACTTTAAACACAGTTTCATACTTATCGCATTGTTTGTACAAGAGCAAAAACTGAATATATGCATCATTGGGAACTAGTATATAAACCGCATGTCAGCGGTTCCATTGTATTAATAGTACTTTGCACTCGACCTTAGACAGTTATACTTTGGCCATGTTTGTTTGTGAACGAATATGAGTTGTTCGACAAATTTGATAACAACCCCTCCCATTTCGCCCGCACAAAGATTTTATGACCAATATTCTTGAGTATTTGGGGCTGACCGACAAATACTGCGGCAGCTGACAAACAGACAGATATATGGTTGGGCCTAAACCCATATAATTCTAAAGTGCCAGAGCACTGTCGCTCTCTAACTTCTGTCAAAATAAGGTGTTTCAGGATAGTTATTTTATTGAATTCATGGTGTTATTGCTTTAAGTGTCATGTTATGGCCAGACTATAATTTCTGATTAGTATTATAGCTATCTGATTGTATTCATGTTGATATTTATTTTGTTCTAAGTCTTGGAGTATTTGATGGTGCAAATAATATGCTTGTTTAAAGAGTCTAGTCGATTTTTCCTTGTAATTTGTGAGCCTTCCTATGCCTAAGTCGTGGTGAATTTGTGTGTCTGGCATGTACCGCGGGGAGTTGGTAATAATTCTTAGAAATTCACTATCACTTCAATTTCCTGAGTTGTGTATTCGATTCCATACTGAAAGGTTTGGAGCCGTATAGCAAGGCCGGCTCACTGCGCTGTAGATCTTTAACTTGGTTCTAACCGTAGGTGGGCACAGTTAATCGAAAAGTTAACATCGTTAATCCACAACTTTAAAAGTTCACTTCGAAAATCGTTAAAGCGTTACATTTTTTTAAAATTTAACACAAGTTAAAGTTAACCCTTAAAAGCTAACCATCCAAAAATGGAACTAATGTTTATGGATTGCAATAGGTATTACCACAAAGGGGCGTCCATTAATTACGTGAGATGAAGTGGGGAGAGGGATGTCCTCCAAAATCTCACGAAAGGGGGGGGAGGGGATCGACGGAAATCTCACGTGAGCTTTTCTAATTGTCGAAGGACAGTAGAGCAAAAAAAAAAAATAACGATCCACAAACGACCTAGATGTCGACTTTAGGTGTAGAAACGACGCGGATATCGCCTTTGTAGAGGGTATAACCACCCTCGGAAGAAGGAGAGCTATATATATAAAAAAAAAAAGTCTCAATAAACTATGAGGTCGATCAGCAGGAGGTGGGGGGGGGGGCGGCGTCAAAATCTCATGTCATGGGAGGAGGGGGAGGGGGGATCCGAGCAGATCTCACCAAATCTTAACAGAGGGGCGGGGAGGGATCCGGAAATCCGGAGAAAAACCTCACGTAATTAATGTACGCCCCCACCCCCCGCAACATCAATGTGATATCTCCCGCGAAGTGAATCAATAATACGTCTACCCTATGTCGTTCTGGAAATTGAGTTTTTACTGGGATTTTACTAGCAGATGGAAATAAAAATAAATCAGTCCTGCTGCTTTCTACATCAGAAGTAGCCACAGCACTTGAAGCAGGATTTGAATTATTTTTCTTTTTTTCCCATGAGTTGGCACTACTTCTACTTCTTTTTTCAAACTGTTCATATTTGGATGTATCCTCTTCGTATTTTGTTTAGATTATTAAAGCTGGACACGTGACCCTTGATTGTAGAAAGTTTAGGCAAAAACAGTTTACATTCATAAATCATTTTTTCTCCCAGTTTTAGTTTAAATGCAACACAATCGCACAAATGTGGCCAAGGATTTTTAATATTCTCGTTATTATACCAGAGGAATGTGCAAATCAAGGTGTGAGAGGAAATTGGAACAGAAATGAATTTACCAGGTAATTAACTCTATTATTTATTCTTTCATTTAAACAAAATTGCAATGTTACGTACTATTATTTTCACATAGTATAGGCTTTATTTTTTTCTTGCTTCGTCAGTTTCTCTACAGGTTTGATTTGAGGATTAAATAGAATCTTTCTGGCAGCAATTACGAAAACAATACTAATAACACAAAAACAAAAATAATTGGAAGTCGTCAGTAAACGTTTTAAGTGAAAATAGAAAATATAAACAAGCATTCAGCAGCATATTTACCAAATCAAACGATTTCAAACATTAAAAATCTCACTCATAACGTAATAGGTCGCATAATATTCTTAATTGCATTCTTTAACCAATATGCCTTGCACTGTACTGTTTTTAGTACAAAAGTCATTCAGCTCATTTAAACCACTTTCATCCATCAAAATACAACATTGAAGGAATAATCATATAGATATACAATATATCATTTTGTTTTTCTCTTAAACAAAAATTTAATTGTACGGATTGTAATTAGTGGCGAATAACCTTTGGTACGTAACAGCGCAAATAGTATTTATATATTAAGTTTATGTTTGTTATCGTTTCTGATAAGAAAGTTAAATAGTTAATGGCTTACAAGATTAAAATGAACTAAAAGGTTATTTCTTAAGGTGCAGATCTTTTGACCAGAGTACTCCATTTCTTTGTTATATATTTATATAATTAAACTTAGTATTGGCCGACGACGACGACGGATAGTAAATTGAAACACGACATTTTTTTTAAATTAATGAAAACGAAGTTTCAGCTTTTGATAACACATGTCTTATAATAGTTGTGTACATATATTTCTCACATAAAAAACAAAAGGTTAATTATGAATATAAGGTGGGGAAAGAATTGCTTGCTGAAGACTTGAAATGTAAATATGTTGGCGTTACATTTGATAACAAGCTTAATTGGGCTGGACACATTGGACAGGTCGTAAGAAAGGGTTTCAAGGTAATGCGCTTGTTGGAGAGAGTGATGAGGGGATGTACGAGAGAAGTAAAGGAATTTGGTTACAAAACTTTGGTCAGACCATTGCTCGAATATGGTAGTGTAGTATGGAACCCACATTTTGAGTATCAAATACAGGAGCTGGAGAAGGTGCAAAGAAGGGCTGCTAGATTTGTTTCTGGAAATTATCGCAGAATGCAATCAGTGACAGATATGATAAAGGAGCTGGAATGGGATTAATTGCAAGACAGGAGGAGGATGAGGAGTGTCATGGAAGTCTACAGGGCGATGAGGCATGGAAAGATATTGGAGTAGGTATAAAAAGTAGTGCGTCGAAGGGAAAAGATGACCATGACCACACTGGCACTCGATTTCAGGCACAAGGGTGTCGGAAGATTTTCTTTTTTTAGGTAAGGGTGTCAGGGATTGGAATGAGTTACCAAGGGGAATGATTAATAACTTACCGTTAAAAGAATTTAAAGTTAAAATTTGCAAATAGGGCAAATGTAGGTGGGTGCAGGATAGGGGGAAGTTGGGTGTGTAGGGAAATTGCCACCGGAGCGTGTGTTCCATTGCAATTAAATTAAATCTATTTAAAATTACTATTTTTTTTTTTTTTTTTAAATTTTCATTTGTTTATTTTACAAGTTTTTTGCCGAAAAGGGAATGTGAGCCTAGAAATTTAGCCGATCTGGGACTTATATTTAAGAAATTAAATTTTTTATTTCTCAATTTAAAAACTAAACAAATATATAGGCCTACTAAGGAGTTTTTGTTCTTATTTCTTTTGTTATAGTCGCTGACATCAAGAAGAAAGGGAAAGGGTTGAGGGATACCTTTACAAGAGAGTTGAGAAAATATTTGGAAGAAAAATCAGGAAAAAGCGGAGAAGTCTCGAAACAGTGGCTCTGTTTCAACCAAATGGAAAACTCCTTTCTTTTGGCAAAAATATTACTCATCCATTCCTCTCTCCTTTTTACTAGAATTGTTGATTCCAATGCGTATAATTCCAACAACTGAGAGAAAGTCTTTGCTATTGTTATTTCTGGCACAAACAACAACATAGAACAGGTGACAGAATCGCGTGAATCTGCTTTCAGTGGACACAGTTGGCGGGAATACAAGCGTATTCGCGCGAACATTTTTCGCGAGAATAGGCGTCCAATGTACGGCCAGCCTAACAGTTGTTGGCATACACACTCATGCTTGTCGATTGTTTTGCTTGTACAGTTTCAAGTTATAATGCAAGATGGAACATCTGACGGAACGCAGTTGAGCTTGAGCCCACAGACACTCTGTCTACCACTTCATTTTGCTATCAGTTACTTAATGCCAATATGGCTGTCACACAGAAATTATTTGTTGCTGCGGCTATTGTTCTGATAATTAGAAAGAAAAAAGGAACAGAATTAGACAGAAATGGTCAAAACAATTATTATTGAAGCGAGCACAATTTAGTCACATCAATTTACTAAATGAATTGAGGCTAGAATTTGAAGATTGATTTAGTTATGTCCGCATGAACGAAGAAACCTACCTCGGGTTACTGGCTCTAGTGACTCCACATATTAAAAGGAAAGACACTAGAATGAGAAAAGCAATAACACCTCATGAACGTCTTAGTGCTACATTGCGCTTTTAGCAACAGGTAATGTTACGAAGATATAAAATTTTCTAGTGCTATATCCGGCCAAGTTGTTTTCGATACCAGTTCCAGATCTACGCGATTCATTATATTCCTTCTGTGCCTACCGAAAACAAGTTCTTAATGAATTCACTTTTTTAATAACAGTTTCTTTATTTGCGTGCCCATCAACTTTTTTCAGTGTATTGATAAGAATATCATATGAAGCACTTTTTTCTGTTTGTTTAAATAATCATTATTTTTGATTTTAAACAGACATTCATTTTGTCTGTATAAATCAATAAATTCAGTTAGAAATTCGCGCGACAGTAGTCTAATATCAGTCATTAGGCCCGTTTACACGCACGGTTTTTCCGGCGGTTTTGGAGCGTACGCTCCAGGCGCGCGGATCATTCCTTTACGTGTAAATGCTCGGTGGTCAGAGAGGCCTGGCGCGCGCTCCGAATGCGCACATCTGGCGCGCAGGTCTAACGGGGCCTTGTGTTTACACGTGCATTGTCGGTCTGCAGTCTTGATGCGTCAGTGCAAGTTCGTTGTTGGTTCGAATTTCTGGGTGACTTTATTTAACTTTACCCTGCTATAACAGATAAAAATCTCAATCTTGAGAAATGTGGTCAAGAGATAATTTGGAAGGATTTATAGAGCTTGAATTTTCTATGTTTGTGGAAGGTTAAAAAAATCAAATGACTACAAATATAAAAATTTTAAAAAAATTGTAAATATGATTAGTTAGTAGAATTCAGCAGGGTAAACGTATGTGAAAGTGAAAACAAAGATTTCGTCACTGAAAGGATTCAAGAAACTCGACGGCAATTCGAAAAGAACTGAGAAAAATAAGTGCAAGCAATTTCAAATCTTGGAGAGATATTTCAGTTGCCAAAAAACGAAGAGTAGGAGGCAAACATTACTCTGCAGTTATGATCTTCCTCATGACTGTGTCCTGTTTTGATATTTGTGGAGATACTAACTTTAACTTCACCTTTTTAGGTAAGGGTGTCAGGTATTGGAATAAGCTACAAAGGGAAATGATGAACAATTTACCAAAAACGTTGAAAGAATTTAAAGTTAAAATTTGTAGAGGGCAAATGTAGGTGGGAAAGGGGGAAACTGGGTGTGTAGGGAAATTGCCACAGGAGCGTGCGCTCCATTGCAATTTAATAAAATATTCTTATTATTAAAATGTAGTTATATATGGAACTGTCGTTTCGTAGACAATTTTTAAAATCATCTGGGTCATTTATTTTCCCGTTGCTCTTACTAAACAGGCATGTGTCCATATAGATCTCTAGTTTCATGCCATCTTTCCGCCCATATACACTTTGTTTATTTAATTCTTTCTGTACAAAAAAAAAAAAAAAAAAAAAAAAAAAAAAAAAAAAAAATTGTAAAGCAGCTCATATTGCTTAGTTTGTCATTTCTTTGGAGGATATTTTAAATACACTTATAAACAAAAGCACAACTAACAAAAACAACGACGACCTGAAAACTGAATGTTGCAAGCTGGACCGTCTACAAAACTTTCCAACCCGGCGGAAAGTCCACGCGCCACGGGATAACGGTCATTTTTGGCGCGTACGCTCCTAACCCGCAGTCCTGGCGCGCGCGACTGGAGTGTTGACCATTTTTCGTCGCACGCTCCAGGAGCGACGGTCCAACCTCACGCTCCGGCGCGGCAGTCCGGAGCGCCGTTCCAGAACCGCCAGTTTGGCGCGTACGTGTAAACGGGCCTATTCTCTACTCAGAAGACGTAATGCAAAACGGAAGTACGCACACACACACCGTTTTGCTGGACGCTAAGTAGGAACACGCACGGAAAATCAAGAGCACTCTTAATGCCTTCCAGCCAAACAATTGACGGAACACAACAATTTAGTCGAACAACTTATCCCCACACATACTCCGTCTTGCATTACAACCTGAGACTACAAGCAAAACGATCGACAAGCATGAGTGTGTATGCCAGGCCCGAAAATCTTGGATCACAGAAGAAATTTTGGAGCTGATGAATAAGAGGAGAAGACACAAAAATACTCAGGATGAAGCAGGAAGAGAGCAATACTGGCAATTTAGAAATCAAATAAAAAGGCAAACTAAAAATGGCTACAAGAAAAGTGTGAAGAAGTAGAAAAGGAAATGGTCATGCTAAAGTAGATGCATACAGAAAGATCAAACAAAATTTTGGAGCAATGAATAAAAGATGTATTAAGCATCAAAAGAAATGAAGGAAAATGGTGTAAACATTAAACCTACCGATGGGAAACCTCTTTAAAGCTCAGATGACAGAGCTAACCGATGAAAGGAATACATTGGGAATCGATAGAGCTCTGAATGACTTGAAAGCAAATAAGGCAGTTGTAACTGATGAGATCCCTGCAGAACTTATTAAATCCCTAGGAGAAGAAGGACTCAAAAGATTATTCAAACTGATATCAAAAACTAATGAAACGTGAGAAATTCCAACTTATTTTAATGAAAATATCGTCTTCACACTTCCGAAGAAAGCACAAGCCGACAAATGTGAGACTTATCGCACCAGTAGTCTAACATCACATGTATCAAAATTACTGACCAGAATGATACACAGACGAATGTAAAGAGATACCAGGTGATGATCAGTTTGGGGTTAGGAAAAAACCCCGGTACAAGGGGAGCAATTCTGGCTTTAAGATTAATACTTGAAGGGCGAATCAAGAAAAACAAAGATACTTTTATGGATTTGTTGATTTAGAAAAATCTTATGATAACGTTAGGTGGAACATAATGTTCAAAATTTTGGAGAAGTAAGATCTAAAATATCGAGATAGAAGAATACTTTATAAACTATATTTGAATCAAGTGACTATAATAAAAGCAGAGAATAATGAGAGACTTGCATCAGTTGAAAAGGGTGTGGGACAAGGTTGTAGTCTATACCCATGTATTTAGAGTAAGCAATAAAGGTCATAAAAAAAATCATGTGGCATAAGTGTTCAAGGAGACAAAATCAGTGTGCTACGAATTGCTGATATCATAGTGCTGAGGTTATTGAGAAGTTACTGAATGGCAAGAAGAAAGATTTTGGAATGAATATACATCAAAGCAAGACAAAAGTGATGAAATGTAGCAGAAATGATACCAATGGCAGTAGATTAAATATAAAAATAGGATCAGATGCAATAGGAGAAGTAAGTAAATTCTGATACTTGAGAAGCAAAATTACAATCGATGGCCGAAGCAGGAATAATGTTAACAGCAGAATGTCACTAGCAAAAACAGCCTTCGTGAAAAAGAGAAACCTTTTAGTTTAAAATATTGATCTAGGAATTAGAAAAAACTTTTTAAAACGATGTGTGGAGCACAGAACTTCATGGTAGCGAAACATGGGCTTTGGGAATACCGGAAAGATAGAAAACTGAAGCATTTGAAATGTGGTGCTACAGAAGAATGCTGAAAATTAAGTGGACTGACAAAGTAAGAAATGAATGGTGAAATAAGTTTTTATCAGAAGCTTACAGAAAAAAGAGACAGGCTGGTAGGTCATACTTTTAGACACGCTGAAAATGTTAACTTTTTAGAGGAGGGAACAGTGGAACGTAAGAACAGTAGAGGAAGACAGAGATTATAATATATGAAGCAGATAATTGAGGACGTGGGTTGTAAGGGGTATGTATAGATGAAGAGGTTAACACAAGATAGGACGGGATGGAGGATTGCATCAAACCAGTCGAAAGACTGATGACAGCAAAACAAAAAAAAATCAGGTCACGACTCGACCTGTAATTGGCAGTATCTTCTGTAAATAGCGTAACTTGTTCGCCTTGTTGGTGGGGTAGGTCGTTTGTATTTACATTGTACATAGCTGGACCCGTGACTGATCCTTGTGATACGCCTGCTTTAGTTAATTTCAACTGGCTTTCTTGTCCGTCCACCACAAAAAACCATCTTCAATCTCGAAGACTGCAGTCTATTTTTTTTAATAGGTGGCCAGGACAGCCATATAAATGTAGTTTGTATTTTAATCTGACATCCCAAACCCTGTCAAAAGCTTTCTAAACGTCAAGCATAACAGCGCCTGTACGATGCCTGATTGATCGCGCCTTGCAGATATGTTCAACTAAATGTGTAGTTTGATCGATTGTACTGTGCTGAGCACGAAAGAAAAATTGTTGTGAAACGATGATATTGTTATCTTCAAGGGATTTTTGGAAGGTGGACATTAAGACTCGTTCTAGGATTTTTCAGAGGAAGCAGAGAAATGAGACGGGTCTATAATTTTGGGGAAGGAGATAGCCTTTGTTTGGTTTAGGCAGTGTGACTGTTCTGGAAATTTTCCAGGAGGAGAAGAAGAAGAATAGTTTGAGGCGAGTCCTAGATCAATACTTGTAACTAAGAGATTCCTCTTTTTCATGAAGACTCGAGTCTTCCCTTCTCTCCAGGTACTGTAATCATAGAAAGAAGAAATAATATCGAGGTTATATTATCTATGATTCACGGTTGTCCTCTAACGAACCTTAACTAACTTTAATTTTCGTCAAAGTACAAATTATCTTCAGTTCCACACACCTCAACCACCCTTAAAAATCAAAATGACAACAGTAACCTTAATTCCCTCGAGGCCAAATTAATAACACTCTACCACAATGTACCTTAATATCTCCTCTCCTTCTGCAACTAGACCCTAAAAAATTAATAATGTGCCTGGAGTCAAACTGCGTGGCCTTCCTTTTGCAGCTAGTGCCTACAAATTCTTCGTATCGAACTCAGCAGACAGGATCGCGCCTGAAGATCCTCTGTGAACAAGCACGTGCATGGAGTTTAATCCAGGATCGCCACAAAGGCCGGTGCTCCATACAGGGTTTTAAAAAGTTTTTTCCGGGTCCTTTTTTTTTAATAAGACTAGAGGACTTGTACCAGTAGAAAGAAGAAATAGTGTCAGGGTTATACCGATTTCATCTATAATTCAAGGGCATCGTTTAACGAGCTTAACTAACCTCAATTTGCGTCAGAGTACCAACTAACCTAAGTTTCCCACCCTCCACCACCCCTCAAGGGCAAAATAATAACGCTAACCTTAATTCCATCGAGGCCAAATTAATAACACTCCGTCCACCCCCCCCCCTCAACGCCAAATTAATAACACTCCACCACCACTAACCTTAGTTTCACCTCTCCTTCGGACTCTGCACACAAGGGGGCGAACTGGAGACCCTCCGTGCTCAATACCACGCCAGGAATCGATCTGCGCGCCCCTCAACCTACTGATTTTTATAAACGTGCTAGTAGTCGAACCCAACGCCTGTAGTCGATTCGCGTGGCCCCCTCCCTTTTGCAGATACGACGTACAAAATTATTAGCATTCCTGGTGTCGAACCCAGCTCACAAGAGCCTCGTGCCCCTCCTTCTGCAGATAGTGCCTACAAAATTCACAGTGATGGTGAGATGGATGACATTAGCAGGTACTTCTATAATTTTTTTACTTTGAAGGCACAGTTAGAATAAACCAGTGCAATAGTTTCCTACTTACGAATACACACTCAAACATGTAAAGTTTCAGAAAATCTCAAGGTAGGAAATAATTCTGTTGATTTGGAATTGCTACTTAACTCAAATTTCAATTTTTATTTCCCTTCAGAATATGGGTGAAACATTTTATTTTTTAAAAAAATAAGAAGTTATTTAAACAAAACCAGACACTTAAATTCTTCACTATCCCTAGCACTATTTCTTGAGACAAAAACACCGATGTCAATGAAATAAATTTCAAAATTCAAAATGAAATTGCCGGTGAATTAAGGACATACAAATCAGTTGATTGCGCAACTAACCAAGATGATCTCGTTAACTATCCGCCAGAATTTTTGAACTCACTGGATTTGCCGGGATTGTTGCCTCATAATCTTCAATTAAAAGTAGGATCGGTGGTCATAATTTTGCGAAATATCAACCAATCGCGTCCTTGTAATGGTACTGGGCTAGCAGTGAAAAAATTACTGAACAATGTGATCGAAGGAAACAGTCCAAAAGGAAAATATAAGGGAGAAGATGTGTTGATACCTCGCATCCCAGTGGTACCAACTGACGTACCATTTGAATATAAACGACTACAATTTCCAGTGCGGCATGCTTTCGCTATAATCATAAGTAGTGCCTGAAGGGGGTTGCGTTGCCAGTTTTTTCCCCATGTATTTCTTATGGAGGGGGTTGCGTTGCCAGTTTTTGGACCACCCACGTCGCGCAGGTGTTCGCCTGGCCACGTGCCCACCATACATCATCAACACCTGTCATCAAGCTGTCAAGAAGGCCACGGGGTTCAGTTGCCAGTTTTTTCCCCATGTATTCCTTATGGACGGTGGTCAGCGGACAGTTTTCCCCCTCCCCCCCTCCCCGCCGCGCACGTGCCGCGCACGTGCCCACCATAAATCATCAACACCTGTCATCAAGCTGTCAAGAAGGCCACGGGGTTCAGTTGCCAGTTTTTTCCCCATGTATTCCTTATGTACGGTGGTCAGCGGACAGTTTTTCCCCCTCCCCCCTCCCCGTCGCGCACGTGCCACTTCTTAACCTGAGTTAGAGGTCATAAATCGTATTCTAATGAGTGTCGTGTGACCAAATCGTCTAAATGGCTTTATTATTTATTTTTTAAACCTCAATTACGGTACAATATTCACTTTTTCTTTTTCTTTTATTACATTCTTGTGGTGTGACGTATCGAAGGCGGGCAGGCGCCAACTTGTGGTCAGTTTGTGGTCATTCCCGCCCCCGCCCCCGTCGCAGCGGACGCAGGTGCGCGCCTCTGCCACGTGCCACCTCTTATGTACGCCGGAGTGAGCCCATTTTTCCCTTATGGACCTGTGTGTGAGCCCAGGACCACCCACGTCGCGCACGTGCCACTTCTTAACCTGAGTTACGGGTCATAAATCGTATTCTAATGAGTGTCGTGTGACCAAATCGTCTAAATGTAGTAAATAATAATAATATACTAGTGAGGGCGGCACCACCTCTAAGCCTCAAAGAAGTTACAGCCTCCTCCCCTCCCAAAGGGGTCGTTGCGTGGTTTATGTAATAATTTCAGGCAGTGCAAGACCCTACCGTGTGGACACAAATCTGTACTTAGGTGAATGTGTTTTGTAAATAGTGTTTCAGAGAAGAGGAAATATACCGTTTTTCTGTGTGTATCTAGTTGGTAAATATATACAGTGCACTGCATAGGTTGCTGCAAAAACATGTATACCGGTATAGTTAAAAAAAAATCCAATACTGTACATATTTAACAAAAATTTTTTAAGGAAAGTTGAAATTTATTCACAAATTCATCGATTTTGTAAAAAGAAATTGTATTATCACATGATCGAAATGCAGTCTCATATTCACCTATTCCTCTTAGGCAGGTGGTCATGGGTTCAAAGTTCTAAAACATGTAAAGCAAGATTTAATATTTAAATAGTGTTGCGACATATCAATTTACAAGTAAATTATCTGGCAATAACAGAGAAATTCACCCCAAAAAAATCGGTTCGCTTATTTCAGAGATACGAAATATTATTGTTTAGAGCTATTTACTGCTCCCCAGACTGAATCCTCCGCGCCCCTACTTTGAATGTATTATCCCTTCACTGGAGCCGGCGGCAGACATAGCAGAAGTCGGCCGACAACACATAAAAAAAGCAGGCGCATCTGCCCCGCAGCAGAGAGAGGGGGGGAAAAAACACATCCTCTAAGAAACACGATTCCTTACGCCAGACGTTTTAAAAATCGCGTTGTCAGTCTAATTCATATGCACTACGATCTGGAGTGTAATGTACGCTGTCCCACGATCACGTTTTTTTTCGAAATGTTATAAACTTTACGTTACTAAGAATCAATTTTTTTGTACATGTGTTTATAATTAGCTGTTTACAATTATAGTACCCTACCGATAGAAATTCTATGATAATCAGATTTTCGCCGATTCCACTTACAGAAGCGAATAGCATGGTTAGTTTTCATACTTATAGAATATTCGATTGCAGAGATGTCAAGAGTCAGAAGACTTGATGAAGCCGAATGATAGCAAAGTAAACCACTACATCGATTTTTTTTTTTTTTTTTTTGGTTTTGGAAAAGTTTTTTTCGTTACTGATATTACTTCTCCTCTTCGTCCGAAAACATCCGCAATAGAAGGGTTTCTCAAGAATTATGCAGGCTACGAGAATTAAATCTTCAAATAAATTATAAAAGAGTGTACTAAAGGCAAAGACTCGTAATTTCGTAACGACCTGGTTCAGAGTTTTTACCGACTGCGCATTCAGCCCCCTGTCATAGCCTACCTTAAACTAGCCCGGTAATACTACCTGTTGTAGGAGACCTACAGTTTAACCTGGAATTCTAGCGCGTGTAGGAGAGTTACAGTCTAACAGGAAATTCGAACCATGGAAGCGTAATACTACCTGTTGTAGGAGACCTACAGTTTAACCTGGAATTCTAGCGCGTGTAGAAGAGTTACAGTCTAACAGGAAATTCGAACCATGGAAGCGTTCTGATGTACTTCACATTATACAGCTTGCTGTGCCAGAGGTGAAGGTCGGGTTAAGGGCCAATGAAAATCAGCGCCGATACAGGGATTCGAACCGGAGACCGGGTTTCTCAAGAATTACGCAGCCTATGAGGGGGAACGGGAATGAATTCGACCACGGCCTTTTGAAGGAATCATCCCAGCATTCTCCTGGAGTAATTTCGGGAAACCATGGAAAACCGAAATCTGTATAGCCAGACGGAGGATTTGAACCACGAGTCCTCACGAATGCAGACCAGAGTTCAGATATAGTAACTAACAAGTGTAGTAATTTATCTGTAGTTAATTCCACACTTATTTCAATTAGCCATATTTTCAAACACAAAGTATAAATTTTTTTAGCTGGCCGTAGTTTTGAACAGTAACAAAATCTTTCATATTTTTACACACTTCCAAGTGGATGAGGTCACATATAAAACATTCTCGGCCCATAAATGCTTTAGGAACAGGCGTTACACAGTTAGATTAAAATCAAGTCGATCGTTTCACATGCAGTACTGGAATCCAAGAGTCAATTTTTGACTAGTTTTATATTTGCCGCTTTCGAAACAATTATTTAGAATGTCAACAGTGAATTCGCAATAATTTTACCTCGTCTGTAGTACGTAGGTGTAATCACCAAACGCACCCTCCAAGATAATAGGTAAAATCATAGTCACTTCCGTCGCTTTTTAATTCTTCAGAAATGAAGCAACATTTTTTTTCTTTTTTTTCCTGGGATCTTTCTATGAACGTATCGGTTCTTGGGACACCTGGAACACCGAATGATAGACCCCGAGCGTTACAGCATCAATGTCGAGGTGACTTCGCTTCCGAGATCACGAGCCAGGAACCATTTCTTATAAACTGAGGGCTCGGTGTTTAAGCCGACTGATCAGAGATCGAAAGGCCTCCGGTACGAACCCCATTTTTTTTTTTTTTTTTATTGTTCTCCTATATTACACAAAAAGTGCTCAACAAACTTACAATCTATACACTTCACAAACAGACAAGGAGGACGAATATGCAAGTCTATACATAGACACAGATGTGACGTTACTTGGAGATCTGTTAGAAAAAAAAATAGGAGTGTATTTATTGGAAGGTAAACGAGAGGACTGGCCTAGCATTCATGAAGACGGGGCTGCTATCGTCATGTATTATGCCTTCAACCCACATGCATACAAAACCCTAATCAGTATGCCCACATGGGGATTCATACCGATATCCCCCCTGAACGAGAGACCGCCACTCTCAGCGAAATGATTGGTGGTAAAATTACAAGTGCATGATTTAAAAGTGACCTCTTCACAGCACCAGTTAATCGTTTCAGCAATTTTAATAGATGTATGATGAAAATTGAAATCAACGCTTCAAGAAATACATCATATACCCGTCGCGTTTGTCAAAATAGTCTTAAGTTATAATGACAACCTGTAGGCCTAGTGTGCTAAGTTCACTTAATGCAAGTTTAAACTAGACAAGATTGATGAATTGTGGGGCAGGTGGTCTTTCACAAACGGTATTTAACAGGCTTAGACCCACCACCACCATTTCCCATGCAGCACGTGTCGTTGACAGATTGATGGATTGTGGTGCAGGTGTTTCCAAATCAAACAGGCTTACCCCCACCTCCACCACCTCGCCCACAGCTCGTGTCCTTCCACGGACAGGACTGAACACGTTTACCCCCACCACCACGGACTAGACCCGTTTACCACCCCCAACCGGCCTGCTAGCGTCAGTGTTTAGACATGGCCCGTCAGGTATTGTTGTTCTCTTCGGTGTATCAGCTCAACGCTGGTGATTCAAAGCGTTTGATGATAGGTTTATCGTCCAAGCACGATTTTGAACCAGTAGTGGTGCTAGAAAAAGTGGGGCACAGTACCAAAGTCGTATTAACGTATGAAGAATGGAAAGTGCTGACTGAAGTATTGGATGAAGTGTCCGATTTGTTCAACACAGGCAGCTCCCACACCGACGTTCCGATTGGTGATCACTCCCTCTCCTTCCGAATGGTGGCTGGGATAAAAACAGTATGTGTTTATCGCAATTCTTATCCTGCCAACTGTGTGTTCTTCAGAGAATCGACATGGCAAAACCTTCTTGACGTGCAGCCTGCAGTGACTGGAGCCTTGACCATCAAGAAGACGTGGTGCCCCCAAGTTGCAAGATATTACAAGGAGTTTGTGAACATTTTAGCCAATAAAGTGCTGCGTAACTATCGGATGGCTAAGGTCCAAAAACTGATAAGTGTGCATAATAATAATGTTTATGTGAGTCAAGTGACATACAGCCCCATTTCATCATTGGACTACACACTGCTTAGACATGAAATTATTGCATATAAAAATTTACTAGTATTGGATGATGTTAATAACATAGTAAATAAGAATTATGATCCTGGATATGACGTTTGTGGTACTACATGCATGTGAAAATTATAAATAAATAAAAAAAAAACACATTGTCATGATTCACTTTGTTTTTATTTTTACCCCACCATCCATTTAAAAAGTCCTTTATCAAGTTATTTTTCATGAGTCCTTCATCACTTACTAGTCTTAAGGACCCAATCGTAATATGACACCAACACACGATAAGACATAAACTTTTTGTCGGGTATAAGTACTAAGTATGTGCCACGTTCCACGAATTTTATTAAAAAGTGTGGAAAATGTGTAAAATAGATAAAAAAAATAATGAAAACTGACCCCAGTGAGATGAAATAGAACAAAGTATCGAGCATTACAGGGAGCAAGAGAGAGGCATAATTTCGTGAAAAATATACAGTTTCAGTAAGAAGCATGAAAATCCTGTAAATTCCCTTAAATTTCACGAAAAAACGGTTAAAAAATGATTAAAATACGTAAAATATTGCAAAATTATGTAATTTCTTTCCAAAACAAGATGTCGTTGGTTGACTTGACAGTTACACCTGCGTGCACCACAGAGTGCATGTGTCCAACTACATGATGTGTTTTCATTACTACAACTGGCTACAGAAAAGTGTCATATATGTACAAAAAAGGTATGTTTCGGCTGTAGCGACAATTCCCAGAGAAACCTGTACGGCCCCTCCACCACACAAACATCACATTACCGTCAGGGAGTTCACAACGCATACAATCTTCCCATCATGATAGGGTGAGCAAAGATGAAAGTAAAGAATTAAAAGCGACGGAAGTGACTATGATTTTACCTATTATCTTGGAGGGTGCATTTGGTGATTACGCCTACGTACTACAGACGAGGTAAAATTATTTCGAATTCACTGTTGACATTCTAAATAATTGTTTCGAAAGCGGCAAATATAAAACTAGTCAAAAATTGACTCTTGGATTCCAGTACTGCATGTGAAACGACCGACTTTATTTTAATCTAACTGATGTAACGCCTGTTCCTAAAGCATTTATGGGCCTAGAATGTTTTATATGTGACCTCATCCACTTGGAAGTGTGTAAAAATATGAAAGATTTTGTTACTGTTCAAAACTACGACCAAAAAAATTTATACTTTGTGTTTGAAAATATGACTAATTGAAATAAGTGTCGAATTAACTACAGATAAATTACTACACTTGTTAGTTACTATATCTGAACTCTGGTCTACATTCGTGAGGACTCATGGTTCAAATCCCCCGTCTGGCTACACAGATTTCGGTTTTCCATGGTTTCCCGAAATTACTCCAGGAGAATGCCTGGATGATTCCTTCAAAAGGCCGTGGTCGAATTCATTCCAGTTCCCCCAGTCCCCACTTTTCACCAAAAAACATTGGAAGCATTTGAACTGTGGTGCTGCAGAAGAATGCTGAATTGTATAGTACTTTTTATCATAAGGGTATTTTCAGTACGAATGAAAAATGCTATTCATACACGATGTTCAAGGCACGTGACGGTGACAGACTCATAAAGAGATATATATTTTTTTAAAATACTTCTACCTTATTCGTCGAAAAACAAATTATGATTGTCCCATTGGTAGCTGTTTGAATTACATGTTAATGTGGACTGTGATCGTGGGACAGCGTACATTACACTCCAGATCGTAGTGCATATGAATTAGACTGACAACGCGATTTTTAAAAAATGTCTGGTGTAGGGGGAAGAGTTTCTTAGAAGGTGTTTTTTTCCCCTCTCCGCAATCTGCCGTGGGGTGACACACATGCCAGTTTTTTATGTGTTGGCGGCGTCCCGCCTCCTAATGAGATGTAGGAACGAAGATTTAATAAAAAAATCTCTGTTAACTCCAAGAAATCGTATCTTTCGAACCAGTACTCGGAATTTAATGCACCATAAATTACAACACCTGTTAGTTACTAAATCTGAACTCTGGTATGCATTCGCGAGGACTCATGGTTCAAATCCCCCGTCTGGCTACACAGATTTCGGTTTTCTATGGTTTCCCGAAATTACTCCAGGAGAATGCCTGGATGATTCCTTCAAAAGGCCGTGGTCGAATTCATTCCAGTTCCCCCAGTCCCCACCTTTCACCAAGAAAACATTGGAAGCATTTGAACTGTGGTGCTGCAGAAGAATGCTGAATTGTATAGTACTTTTTATCATAAGGGTATTTTCAGTACGAATGAATAAATGCTATTCATACACGATGTTCAAGGCACGCTGTCATTGATACGGTGACAGACTCATAAAGAGATATATATTTTACAAAAATACTTCTACCTTATTCGTCGAAAAACAAATTATGATTGTCCCATTGTTAGCTGTTTGAATTACATGTTAATGTGGACTGTGATCGTGGGACAGCGTACATTACACTCCAGATCGTAGTGCATATGAATTAGACTGACAACGCGATTTTTAAAACGTCTGGCATAAGGAATCGTGTTTCTTAGAGGGTGTTTTATTTTTCCCTCTCTCTGCTATCCTTCTGCGGGGTCGCAGCTGCGTCTGCGCTGCGGCGTATCGCGGCTGACTAATAGCTTCCGCTCCACCTTTGCGGGGCCGGTGCGGCGTACTCAGCTAAAATGTATCTTCTGAACCAGTACTCCGATTTAATTGAAATAAACGGCATTAGAATAGTGAGAAAATGTGGATATTAAACGATACCTCACACCACTAGTACAAATTAAGAATGTAATACTTGCCCTAAAATTCTGAAGCCAGGACCCCAGAATAAAAAGAAAAAGTGAATATTATACTGTATTTCGAGCGTAAGACCATGTAATTGAGGTTTAGTACCCTGACCGCGTAGAAAAATTAAATAATAAAGCCATTTAGACGATTTGGTCACACGACACTCATTAGAATACGATTTATGACCCGTAACAACGTGGCACGTGGCCTTATTTGCATATTATTCCCATTAAGACAGATTTATGACTAGAGCGAACACCTGCATCCGCTGGCGGCACGTGCGCGGGGTCGGGTTACGCTGCCACGTGGCCTCATTTACATATTATTCATATTTATGATCAGAGGCGAACACCTGCGCTGGCACGTGCGCGGCGGGGAGGGGGAGGGGGGAAAAAACTGGCCACAAGTGGGCTCACTCCCCCTCCAGGCGAACACCTGCGCGACGTGGGTGGTCCCGGTGATTAATGGCCTTGTTGACAGCTTGATGACAGGTGTTGATGATTTATGGTCATTAGGGGCCTAGAATCCCTTTGATGGCGCCGACCGGCCTTAGAGCACTACTTACACTGAAGAGAAAAATAAACTGGTACACCTGCCCAATATCGTGTAGGACCTCCGCGAGCACGCATAAGTACCGCAACGTGACGTGGCATGGACTTGACTAATGTCTGAAGTAGTGCTGAAGGGAATTAACACCATGCATTGTGCAGGGCTGTCCATAAATCCGTAAGAGTACGAGGGGATAGAGATCTCTTCTGAACGGCACGTTGTAAGGCATTCCAGATATTCTCAATAATGTTCATATCTGGGGAGTTTGGTGACCAGCGGAGGTGTTTAAACTCATAAGCGTGTTCCTGGAGCCACTCTGTAGGAATTCTGGACATGTGGGGTGTTACATTGTCCTGCTGGAATTGCCAAGTCAATCGGAATGCACAGTGGACATGAATGAATGCAGGTGATCAGCCAGGATGAGAACGTATGTGTCACATGTCAGAGTCGTATCTAGACCTATCAGGGGTCCCACGTCACTCCAACTACACACGTCCCACACCATTACAGAGCTTCCCCCAGCTTGAACAGTCCCCTTCTGACATGTAGGGTCCATGCATTCATGAAGGTGTCTCCATATCCGTACACGTCCATCCGCTCGATACAATTGGAAATGAAGACTCGTTAGACCAGGCAACATGTTTCCAATCATCAACAGTTCAATATCAGTTATGACGGGCCCAGGCGAGGCGTAAAGCTTTGTGCCGTGCACTCAGTAAGGGTACACGAGTTGGGCTTTGGCTCCGAAAGCCCATATCGATGATGTTTCGTTGAATGGTTCGCACGCTGACACTTGTTGATGGACCAGTATTCAAATCCGCAGCAATTTGCGGAAGGGTTGCAGTTCTGTCACGTTGAACGATTTTCTTCAGTCGTTGTTGGTTCCGTTTTTGCAGGATTTTTTTATGGCCGCAGCGATATTGGAGATTTGATGTTTTAATACCAGATTCCCGATATTCACGGTGCACTCGTGAAATGGTCATACGGGAAAATTCCCGCCTCATCACTACCTCGGAGATGCTGTGTCCCATCTCTCGTGCGCTGACTATAACACCACTTTCAAACTCACTTAAATCATGATAACCTGCCATTGCAGCACCATTAACAGATCTAACGCCTGCGCCAGACACCTGTTGTCTTATATAGGCGTTGCCGACCGCAGCCGTACTCTGAGTGTTTACATATGCATGCCTATACCAGTTTGTATGGCTCTTCAGTGTCAATCTGATGAGATATATTTCCAGTTTTGGCGTAGAATTACAGTGATTGTGAAGTATAATTGCCCCGTAATCTTAACCTAGCACATGTAGCAGTAATAGAAAGTAGTATTTATACCATAGCATTGATCATCTAGATAAATTTGTAAATGATTAAGTAATAAAGAAAATTTTAATGATTTGTGTTGAACTGCGTTTAATTTTAAAGGAAAGCAAGAGAATTTACGTAGGGAGGATCAGATCAAAATGGAAAATTGTTGGAAGAATGTTATGACTTGTCGGAGCTGAATGAGGCATCAAATTTTCACGGATGACGTTCCCCCATCCCAAATCGCGTACCGTTCAATCAAAGGCAATTAATTAATAAGTTTATGAATCGGCAGTCAAAACACGGTAATTTACAATACTCCACATCGGATTCGGCAACACCAGTGATTTTAGTCATAAAAAAATTTGATAAAGGACAGACGAATTTCCAGTTCAGTGTCGATTACCGTGCGCTCAATGCTATAACTGC